>JANHGO010003927.1:0-26023 GCA_024606505.1 Aquila spilogaster | reverse complement strand
TCCCACCAGTGACTAGAATGAGACAAAGTTTTTCACAGGGAGAGGAAAGTAGATGCAATTTCTTTCTGTCATGGACACAATTTGTTCTAGATGATTTTTTGTAGCATAAAACAAAGGTGGAAAGCTTCCATTGTGACATTTCTGTGGGATGAATGTCAGCATTAGATAAAGTAAATGATACATGGTTCTAAATGACAGAAATGTATGAATTAGCAAAGCAGTAGCCTTCCCTATATACTCTTCATTCATTTCCTTGGTTTCTAATGGCATTACCTAACGTACTCTTTTATCTTCCTCTGCTGGAGAGCCGTTGGATGCTATTCTGCAGGAATGTAGTCATGCCTCTGTGTGTGTGTACGCGCGTGTCTTTCTGTCTTTTTATAGAAGCCTATGGTGTATCTTTGCCTCTCTTTACTTATAAAAACACAGATGCGTTTGGTTTTGGTTTGTTTTTTAAATAAAACAGAATTTTGCATATCTTGACTTTGAAACCTTGGAAAATGAGACCTGGTTAATAAAAAGAATGGTGTCCTTTTTTTGGAGAATTGTTGTCAGTCAAAATCTTAAAGAAGAGACATGTTAAAATATTACAGGAGGATATTTCTTAATTGCTTGGTCTCTTAGACAAAAATGAAGCTTATTAACTTCTTTTCTTCATTTTTAGCTTCTCATGTCTGTGTTTGACAACAGCATGAAAACGTTTGGGGTTATTGAAAGTGACCCTTTTGACTGGGAGAAGAGTGGAACTGATGGCTCTCTGACAACGACAACAACTTCAACCACACCTCAGTTACATACTCGTCTTACTCCGGCTGCAATTGGGTATGTATGCACATTGTGGTCACTTAAAGAAACAGCCGCAGAGTACCAAAGGGGAATTATGTCCATAATTTAGGTTTTTTTCTGCAGGATGTTGAATAAATAGAGGAATGGAGGTTTGGGAGCATTTGAAGTATTTTCCTTTATAGGGTTTCTGTTTTTACTATCCTGAAAGATCAGCACTGCAGTCCTAAATTTATACCAATAAAAAATAGTAGCTCAGCATGTAAATTTGCTAGTCCATCCTTTGCTAAATCATATTTTGTGAAACTAAATTATGTGTCCTGAGTTTAACTGCCTGGAATTAAACCCATTGTTTTCTGTAAGCTTGGAATAAACTACTAGTTGCAATTTCCTTATAACATTGAAAAATCAATGGATCTTTATAGGAAATTTGGAAATAGATTTTGGTCATGTTTAAAATAATTTTTAATGTGATCGTTGGGACCTTCTGTAATTAACTTGGACAAGATGTGATGTTTAATAATACCCATACTCATCTCAGGAGTATGGAGAGAATATAAGAGGTGTTTATGGGTGAGGAGGAAGACTTTGTGCCTGTTCTAGGCCTTAAGTAGATCAACTTTTTATCTAAGAGTCACAAAGGTTGTGCCTTGGGGGTTTTGACAGTGTAGTGAGGCTGAAAAATGCCAGAATTTCATGTAGAATGTATTAAATTCCCAGTATTTCAAGGTAATTAAAAAAAAAAAAAAAGTGTTAAAATAAATGTCAGTCAAGACATTAACTGGTGTTACTGTTACACAGGTGTATCGTGTGTACTATTGAACATACTGAAGTTGACAGGGATTTTGCATATGATTCAGTCCCATTATCACACTGGATTTAATGATAGTCCTGGCTGCAGTTAACAATTTTGGTGACTGTACAGGAATGACTTTTAATTGACCTTCTGATCTTTCACTTTTTAGGAATAGCATTGCTTCAGTTTCAGATACTGAGCTAAGCCATAGCCCTATTTAGCCCCAAGTCAATGGGACTACAGAACTTTGATTAAAATGTAATGTCTTGTTAGTGTTATGCTTATGTTTTGATTATCAGTAATTGGACCAAAATAGCACTTCGATAAGAATAGTGATTAGAACTGCATTTAGTTTGCTGAGTGATCTTTCTTCCTCATGCAGTATGTTTTGTTACTCTACCAGATGTTGGGGAAAAGGAAACTATATTATGAAAGATGCCATTAATTTTTTTGAATAGAAAAATGTGTGTAGAAGAGTCAGGAGCGAAGTTGAGCCTGGACATGATCTCTAACAAATTTTCTCAGAGTTCCTTCGAAAACATTCAAAAAAACAGGTTTTAAGTGATTGGTTTTTGATTTACACCTTTTGTTATGTGCCTAAATTAAAGAAACATAACTTGTGAAAGCCAAGAAGTAGGATTTTTTATATTAAATAATTTACAAGATTTAGTTTCCTACAGAGGCATGCTTTTGCTTGTAATTTTTTGTTTGTTTCTTTCAATAGAGTAGAAAATAATTTAGAGTAGAAAATAATTTCAAGAAACATAATTAAAGTCTCGAAATTTTTACCTTTCCAATTTTTATTTTTTTTTAAACTACTTTTGTAGAATTGCCAATGCCACTCCTATCCCAGGAGATTTGCTGCGAGAAAACACAGATGAAGTGTTTCCTGATGAACAGCTCAGTGATGGAGAGAATGGTATTCCAGCTGGTGTCTCACCAGAGAAACTACCTGGATCCCCTGGGCATCAGCGTCCTCAGGAAAAAGATGTTTGGGAAGAAATGGATGCAAACAGAAACAAAATAAAACTAGGCATCTGTAAGGTACTTACAAATCTGCATTGTGAAGACCGTCTTTGAACAGTTTCCTGTCCTCACAGTGCACATAAGATATAATTAATAATGCAGTCACTAATATTGACTAGCCAGAATGGTCTAAGAAAACAGGATTCATGGTAGAGCTAACACATTTTATTAGAGCAGTTTATACACTGGAACAAGCAGACAAGCTTTTGGGCCTTGTGTCACTTTATCAGGTCTTTATGATGAATAGTAGATAGCTGATAATTTGAGATTCTTTGTGGTTTATTCATATTCCTGTTTTTCAGACGTGACTTTGATTCTTGCTCACTGATTGAAACCAAAGCAAATTTCCTGCATCTCGCATGTGTAGGAGTTAGACACTGAATATACAAAACCCAGTTTAATGTTATTCTTCAGCTGACAGATTGGCAGTGTGATTGGCAGTATCCATTTAATTCACTTGGTGTTTTTGTCTCCATAAGATGTGATAGTTTTGTACTGATCCGAAGAGGTTCATGGGCTAGTCTTTAGAAGGGAATACTGCTTAATTTTGAAAAGTGGTCTCTGAGAAGTGGTTCCCATCTTTCTTGCTTACAGTCACAATATTTCATACTTGGGAAAATGTAGCCCTGTTTCTTGATATAAAAATGTTTTGAACATGAAGAGGGATCTAGTACTGAAATGTTCTTTAGCTAGGAGAGCTGTCTAGTTTTGAGGCTGCTACCTCTTGTTTACTAGAAAAAAATGTGTTGTGGGAAAGACTAAGGCATGGTGCCTATTTTCAAATGTGCTTGTTTGTTTGTTTTTTTTACCAAAGAGGGAGAAAGGAGATTGTTCTGATTTAAACAAAGGCAATTTCTATTAGTTATACCTGCTGAAACTAAGGATAATCATGATTTCCCAGCTCTAAATCATGTCCAGTTAGTATACAAGATGGAATGCGGTTGGACTAAAACATAGTTCTAAATCACAGAAATACCTAGTAGATTTAATGTGTAACACTGTTATATGTTCCAGAGAATCATAAAGACAGCTTGGAAGCTAACCTCTTTAATAAGAGCACTTGACTGTAAAGCAGACTGAAGATGTTACCAAGTGCCAGGTTTCAGACTATTATTGAAGAAAATTTCAGAGATGGGTGTGAAATATCAGAGTAAATTTAAGTGTATTACTGGGTTTTTTAGACTCCTGTTCTCAGACCTACCCAGAACTAGTATATTACTAATATTTTATCTGTTGTAGGTATGTGCTGAAAAGCATATCTGAACTACCTTAACGATGGCATGAACTTAAGGACCATTCCAAATACAAATTGGCTTATCACAGGCTAAAAACCTGGATGGTATTCACCATGTAGTACCTTGTCTTCCTCTGTTTTGCTACTCCTAGTGAGTTACATTTTTACTTTACTTTTTGCACAGGCTGCTACAGAGGAAGAAAACAGCCATGGGCCAGTGAATGGAATGTTGAATGCACCGAGTCTCGGTTCTCCAATTCGTGTTCGCTCAGAGACCACCCAGCTAGACAGAGATGTCCCACTGGTGCGGAAGTTACGTTCAATTCACAGCTTTGAACTGGAGAAGCGTCTGACATTGGAGTCAAAGCCAGACACTGATAAGTTTCTTGAGACCTGGTAAAGAAATTATTTTATTCTTATGCTTAGATCTTTTCAGGATATGTAGTTAAGATACTATCATCTTTCCTCTGCGATGGGAAAACCAGGAATGGAGCTGCTCAGTTATGCTTATGCAAGCTACAGTAAAGTATTTACTATGTTCCTAATATTGCTCAATTAATGGATTTCACCACTTGGCAGCTTTTTAAAAAAAATATTAGCACTAATATACAGTTAAAGTCAGACTTCCACACCTGAGAATTTTTTCTTTCAAGACCTAGTGGTGTAACCCTGATGTTTTTCTTCAGTGGGCTACTCTTGACAGTCAGTACAACTCATTCTAAATAAGAATGATGACATCAGGTGCTCAATAGAGGTAACATGGGGTTAGACTATATGACGTGAGAAGGACAGTTTACAAGAAGTGAAGTTATGAAGTAAAGTTAGAAACCTATGTACATGCAGCAGGTTCAGTTATGCCCAAAGTCGTTGCACCAGCATAAAAAAAAAACTTGATAGAAGGCAGAGGTCTTAAAATGGAATTTGAAGGTAGAGAAGAGACAGATGTATGAGAACAGATTCAATCAATTTGCCTATGTGTAGAAAGAATAACGGGAGGAGAACACAGTGAAATCTGACTGAAAGGCAGGGACCGTGTGGGGACAGTATAAGGCAGCTGAGATGCTGATAGTGGCAAAATCCTTCTAAATATGTCATAGGGGGGTTAGGAATTTGAATTTGTTTGATGAAGCAAGTTATGCAAAGCATAAATAAGGAATCTATCAAAACAATCAATAACGTTCTTCTTGAAAGCATCTACTACTGCTGCTGGAGACATCTGTTTCTTCTGTTCTGCTTTGAGTCTCTGCTTTGTAGCATAAATTAAGTACAGTGGACATCTGGTGGTAGCCTCACCACTGAGTTGGTATCCACTCATTATTCTCCCTTCTGGTAATTACATTTACAGTACAATATGATACGTTATAATTACACTTACAGTATGTGCAAATTTCTAAGACCATCCACCCATTTTTACTTGATGAGTTATTTATCTCAAATTGTGGATCTTTCAACCATTGTAGATTGCTCTAAAATATAACAACAGATTTTTTATGTAAACCTAGTTTTCCTCTACTGAAAAAACTCAAATGTACCTTACATTATTTAATTAATTCTTAACTAAATCAGATATTAACTTCTTTTTTTAAGTTTGGAGAAGATGCAGAAAGACTTGAAAGCTGCGGCAGAGACTCCTGTTGCTGCTGTTCCTACTCTTTCTCAGAAAACACCCATTCCTGCTCCTGTGACTGCCCGCATGGACCATGTTTGGCACTATGACGAAGAGTATCTTCCAGATGCTTCAAAGCCTGTGTCAGCTAGTTCTCCAGAACACGTTGATGGTGTTATTAGCAATGGATTTGTAGCTGTCAACTTAAGCTCCTGCAGGCAGGAGGTTGATTCTAAGGAATGGGTGATAATAGATAAGGAACAGGACTTGCAGGACTTCAGGACAAATGAGGCTTTAGGGCACAAAACTACTGGAAGTCCCTCAGATGAAGAGCCAGAGGTACTACAAGTTCTAGAGGAGTCCCCTCCAGAAGAGCAGCTCAGGCCGGGTGGTTGGGCAGGAAACAGTGTGCATGCCAAGGATCAAACCTCAGGGGTGGAGATTGTTCTAGCCATGGAGTGCCATCCTGCTGCTTCCGAGCAGCTTACAGATAAATTGGAACTTCTGTCCGGAGCTGCTGGACAGCTTCTTGCAGCCACCCCTACAAGTCCTATGGAAGCTCAAGCAGAAGGAGCACTCACTCCGGTAAGAGAAACGGTCACTGTTTTATTGAACCTCTCTTTATTCAGAACTATGTGACGAGATAGTAAGGGAAAAGGCAGTGAGTAAAATACAACAGTGTAGCAGAAATTCCTAGTTTTGCCAGATATGGAACTTGATTCTTGAAGAATAATCTTCCATGTTCTGTTACATGAGTGTTTACATTCTCCCATGGAAGTGGCTATTAGTTCTGCAGGTATGATCCACAGAACTGGCCTCAAAAAAAAAAAATAAATTATATATATATTTTTATATGTATATAAAGAAGGTCCTTATGCAGTGATTCCTAATCAGTGAGATATACATATGCAAATATATATTTATTATATTTGCAGTACATAAACATAAAATTACAATGAATATGTAAAATACTATGCTACAATGTTTCATGTGTTTCAGGAAAAGCCTAAATGGCTGAAATTAAAGGAACAGAGTTACTTGCTCTCACCATCACTGATGTAGTGTTTTCTTTTGGAATTCCCTTTGTTTCTTCCTGTTTCTTCTGAAATTTCTAATGGTTCTTATACAAACAACTTGTTGGCTTTTATAAATTGTTGCTACTTCTCACATCCAAGATAACTTTGCAACTACTGCTTTGCTCCCAGAATTTTCTCTTCACTAAGACAGATTGCTTTGCTTCCATTGCATCCTCTTCTTTTTGTGTTTCTCCATCTTTTCTAAAGAATTCTCATTTGCACGGTTTTTGAACGTTTCCTTTTTTTCTTCTCTGTCACTGATTCTGAACAAAGACTTCTTTGGCTTTACCTAAGGAGGAAGTGAGATTAATGGTAAAGTGATTGGGAATTAGCTCCTGGTTTTATTTCTCCCCTTTTCTCAGTAGATACTGTGTCACCTATGATATAAAGGGCAATTCTTTCGAGCTCCTTTGAGCCAAGAAACCTGGCTGTACTTCTCCCTCACTTATCACCACTTTTTGTGAAAGTTACAGCCAGCTCATTAGAAAAAGAAACTTGTCACCAACCACTCATTTATTATAAGGTGTGGAATATCCTTTATGGTGAAAATGAACTACTCAATGTAATTTAACTATAACTGTACAGTAAAATTTCAAATACACCTAGGTTCTCATGGAAAATGCAAGATCTTGTCTTTCATACAAGATTATATTTAGCTATCATACTTTCTGAATTATGTCGTTGATAGAAGATTCATTTTGCGTGACTGAAAATACTGAACTGTGTTAAACAACAGAAGATTTTTGAGATTTAAGTTGAAATATTAGTTGCATGAAAGTTTTTGATGGGTTAGAAACTTGTAAAGGTGAAAAATTAATTTAAATTGCTCATTTGTTTTCAGTTGCTCATTTTTTGTATTTTAACATTAGTTTTAGTAAAACAGACAAGAGCAACACTTAATCCTGTACAAAATACTGATTATCAGGTGTTTTTATTTCGAAAGCCATTAAAAAATGGCTTGCAATTCTGCATGCAAATGCACTACCCCACTTCATACAAACTTGGCTCCTTTTGGGGAAATAGCTATTTTACTTAAAACTGAAAGTAGTGGTGATGTACATATAATGTACTACAGTGCAAATAACGGACAATATTTTTATCTGAAAAGGAAGAAGCTTCTGAGCATGGGAGCAAAAATAGTTATAAACAAGGTCAATTAATTATAAGATGTACTGGAAAAAATACTGGTTGAAGTAGACACTGGGGTGAGATTATGTTTTAGTTTGGCTTTGCAAGCAGGTAAGCGATATTTGTCATGACCTCAAAAATGGAGGAAATGAATATGGTTTATATTATCCTGGAAGGGCAAGTAGTGCTTTGAGGGCAAGATGAATGGCAGGAAGGAACTTGCTGTTTTGAAGATGAATCATGTGGAATTGGAAATATAAACTGAACTGGGAATAAAGAAAATAGAAATTATTTGGCTGATTTAGAAACTGGGAGCAGAGTGTGTCTATACAAAGTGTCTATTCCAACTATGATGGTAGTTTGAGGTAGTCTTCTATCTAGTTCATTAGTCCTTGAAAGCCAAACAAAGCCCAGGAGAATATTTGGGGGTGAGTTGTTCTTTCTGTCCTTCGTTGATGGTATTCCACTTCATAAAAGATACTTAAATATTCCTCGAGGTGGGAACCTAGCCGTTCTTATAGGTGAGTGCCCTAGTCACTTCATAAGGAGATAGTGTATATATATGCCTCTTCATACAGTAGTTCTCTCTATTCCAGAGTTCTGGTGACCTTAGTAGGCTGTTTGGTGGAGACCTTTTCCTTTTTTCCTCAAAGCATTTACCCACCTGAAACTGTTCTTTGAGTGTGATCCTTGTTTGTGGATCAGATGTTCTTGTTCTTTAGTAGTTTTATCTAGGTAGTGCTTTCTTGACAATACAAATAATGGGCAAAAGGTCATATTTTACTTTTCTGCTGATTTAATTATGTTGCACCAGTTACTAAGAGCAAGCTTGGATCCAAGAATGTAAGTTTAGGACCATAAATGAAATTACTTAAGTGTTACTAAAAGGGGTTAAGAATAGATGTTGAAATTATAGTAATATAATAGCTTAATATAATTTCTGAAATAGTTTACTCATTTCAAATGGCTTGAAACTCTAGGACTTGTCAGTATTCATGGTTGTTGTGCTTATGAATATATCTCCCATATGGATTTCTAGTGACTTGCTTCACTATCACTTAGGAGGAAGTATAATGAATTATGTTCTTTGAGCTTATTCTGATAGGTTTGTTAAATATGCAAGCAATTACTTCAATGGTGAATGAATAAAATAGTTTTCCTGTTTTATGTATTTTTTTTATTTTTCATTTTTACTTTGATGATTCTTCTTTATTCTTTCTTTATTTCTTTCAGGGCTTTATTGTACTAAGTAGTAGCAAGGATGTTTCTGTACAAGAAACTAAACATTCATACACTGACCCATAATTTTATTTTCTCTTGAAGGAAAGAAATTGCTGGTCTGCAGTCCTTCCATTTGTAGATAAATGTTCTTCCTGAAATTGTCTGTGTACATGGACTTCTTGTAACTGATGATAATAAAATTTCTTACCTGTTTCACACAGCATTAACATTCTAATAAGAATGTAAGGTTGTAGCAGTTCAGGAAGGAAACCTGAACTAAAAAAATGAGAGAGAGAAATGTGTAAGTTATTGGCTTGGGGATGAGCAAGTTTCAGGCATAAAAAAATTACAGTAAATTATGCTATCCATTATGAAAAAAACCTGCAGGTAAGAGAACTAATTTTCATGTTATCAGTAATGGTTTTCCAGTTGCAATACAGATTCTGGGTGCTACCAGCAAATACCAGTTTGATCTGGCTCAGTCATGGGCACATGGTCACGTTTCTGTTGAACTATTCAGAGCATGCTAGGGTATATATGCTGACTTTATGCTTTCGTAGTGGCTTTATGTTGATTTTGGCTGCAGGAGGACAGATGGTACCTGATTTGCTGTAATACCTGCTGGTATGCAGTTAATCTGTCAAAAGAATTTGAACTGATCTGGACTAATGGTGAATTTATACTGGAGCAGCACTTTGCATCATACAGCTCTAGTTTTCTTTTCCTTGATGTGGTACTAAGAGCCTAAAGCTGGACTTGCTGTGCTGTTGAACCATGGCCTCATTAATTTACTGTGTTTGTATTGAATTGCAGTGAACTCAATACAATGCATGCACAAAAGTTTGCAACATAATTTGTCAAGCAGATATTTCAGCAAAGAAATAATAATGGGGTTGAAGTAATTGAATATGTAACAGCGAATTCTATTTTCATCTTCAGTTTAAATTAAACAACAGTTTGCTCTGGTCACGCTTGGTTGACAACCTAATACCATATATATATATATATGTGTATATATATATATATATATATGCATGGTTATAGAAGAGGTTTGACTGTGTGAATCTATTTATTTTTATTATTTAGAAATATTGTTGAAATTAGCATTTTTGTACATTGAGGTACTATTATGAACCTGCTCTTAAATTTCCATTTATTTCCGAGTTCTAAGTCTTTTAATTTTCATGTACCTTCTATCCTCAGTTGCTGCTTTTATGAGACACTGGAAATACTTTTTTTTTTTTTTTTTTTCCGGTTGAGAGACAGCTATGCATTATGGGAACTGAAGCTTTAGGATTGACACAGTTGAAAATACTTTTCCTTGGAAATTGAAATGCTTGATAGGTGCTCCCTGTTTCCAAGGAATACAGGTTATAATTGCAAATACTATGGAAATACTAGGAAGCAGAAAGTCACCTTCATGAAGCTTGCAAAAAGTTTCCATATCTCTACTTTTCATGATTTTGTCTAAATATGCTTGGAACAAAGAATTGAAAACTGTATATAGCAATCTCATTTACAGGTATTTGGATGTGTCACCATCAGATATTTATTCAGTGCTGGAAAAAGTCTTGCAAAGAATCAGTTGATTTCAGAGTTGTATGTCAAAGCTATAGGTTTATTAGAATAATCAATAACCAATTTGAAAATGTACTTTCTCCAAAATTATTAGTTTGGAACACTTTGACTTTACAGTTCCTGGGGTTTTTGTTTGTTTGTCTGTCTGTTTTCCTAAATGCCTGAGTGATGTAGTTCAAGATGAAGCAGTTGTTCATGGATTCTCCAGGACAGTGTATCCTAGTTCAATCCCATGTTTGGGAAATTTCATGAAAATTGTTTAGTACTAATCTTATTGATTACTTCTGTCAGCTATGGTTCTTAATATACGCTGCTATAGCCATAGTTGTACAGTCACATTTGTAAAGCCTCCAATGGGCGTATATGCTAAAATAGTAATCTCAGAAAACAGTGTTGTTGCACAGATGTGCTAAGCATTTGCAAGGACCAGTCAACAATCAACTAGTTTGTGTATGCAATGTCCTTGGAACAGACTGTGTTAGTTTATTAAATTTGCACTAGATTGTTACTGACTCACTGAAGGTAGGAGCCAGATAGAGAAAAGATGCTCACTTTTGATTTTGAAACTGGATTTTTAAAAACTGGTGGAAAATGTGAAGGTTACACTTAAGATACCTCTTAAATTATCAGTATTTAGCCTGTAAGGGAGTTGTGAATGTGGTCTTCTAAGAAAATGCATATAGGCAAGACATAAACAAGAATTATTGAAATATTGATTTTTAAACCTTATTTTCTTCCCCGCCATGTTGTTCTCACAGCTCAACTCATGTCATATGCTGCATTTCTCCACTCCAAGAATTTCAAGTCCCATCCTCCGCACCATGAGCCCTATAGCCTATCTATCCATCCACTCGGACCCTCTGAAAGAGGCTGGTTTACCAAGGAGTCAATCAGCTGAGAGCCACTCCTCTTCCTCCCGCTCAACTGGTCGTAGGCAGCTTCCTGTCATTCCCTGTGGCAACAAGTTCCCCCCTGTCATTCGCATCTCAAAAGCACAACTTCAGCAGGTGAATAAGCCTTGTCTTCATAAAAGCGGCTGCATTGTAGCAGTCATCTGCAAAGTTAAACATTTTCAGTTGCTCTGCACAGTCCGGTAGTAGGCATATGCTAGTCATACTGCTATACACAACATCCTAAAAAATATTTTGAAAGATCAAGTTAGGGAATAACAATGGATCTTGTTCAGGAATAGAGTCAGGAATAGCCTGTGAGGAAGATATATTGTCCCACTTAGAAGAGGCAGAATTAGAGAGGAATATTTAAAGAGATGTTATGGAGGTTATGATCTGGAGCATCTCTGGATGTTCTGGAAGATAGATTCACTTCCTCAGAGGGACTTTCTTTTGAAAAAGGATGGACTATAAAATCTAGAAAACAAGATTTTTGCTTCTTTCAAGACTGAGATTAAAATCTCTCTTTTTTTTAATGTCTGCCTATAATCAATACCAGGTGGATTTTGAATTGGGAACACATATTAAAATTCGGACTACCTTAAATGATTTTAATGTGAGAAAAAAGGGATCTAGAGACAGTCAAATTGCTGCTTTGGGAATGAACAAATAATGAATCGTTCCACTGCTTGCAGTATACAAAGCAAAGATGGCAATTATCAGGGGTCATAGCTAATGGAGAATGTCACTAGAGAAAGGGGACTTTCCATAGTTTTGTATTCCCAATTTCATTTCAATGTGGAAAAGGTGAAGGCTTAGAATCATAATTAGAGGTAACCATAATTTGTGTATTAGTCACAAAAATATTGAGATTTGCTAAGCAGCATGAGCTTGCATTGACTGGTAAAGCAGTATGATATAGCATTAATGCATAAGACCGTAACATATCATCATCATTTTACCATTAATATTTCATTTGGATTATATTTTGTGTTGCCTTTTATTTCCAATGTATTTTTCAGTATAAATATTTCTATGTGAAAGACTCTTTTCTTTTTCTTCAGTGAAGCATGCACAGGAGTATTGATATTAAAAGTAATTCATCAACATAGCTTCTTTCAAACTTCCATAGGATCAGTGGTGAGTGATAACAAGGCGATCAAAATAGCTAGTGTACTTATGTTAGCATTTTGTCTGTTAAGTCAAAAAGCAGTGGGTTTTTCCTGCAAATCCTGGCTGCTTTTTATCTGAATATAAAAAAATAGTTCTGCCCTCAATGTATGGAAATGGACAAACAGTAGCTCCCAGATGTTCATTATTGTGAACTTGATGGGATACCAAAATACCACATTCTTCATGATGACTGACTTATTGACTAGGGAAGAGGACTTAGGAGAAATTAACTCATTAAAAGTTAAGCTTCAGTATTTTTTGGTATTAGTTTGTATCCCAGGATGCAAAATGGCCTAATTTTTTTTTGCCTGTATATCTACAATTTAAATTTTCCAATCAGGTATAATTGGCAAACTGCTCACAGTACTCAAAGAAAGTAGGTTGGCACAGAGGGTCTTCTGGCTTCCTTAGTACCCAACAAATGAATACAGCTGCAGTATTAATAGGGGCTGCAAAGTGATATACTTTCTTGTAACATGAAAAAGAATTGGTATTGTGCCAGGTGCTGCTACTGAGTGGAGTGAGGATGATATGTAACATTCTCAGCCTCTTCTTTCTTTTTACCTGGTAAGTCCATGACTGCTGTGTTCCTTTTCAAGCTGTGTTTTTGAAAGTCCTGACTCTGTTGAAAATTTAACTTCCAGTTTTTCATTTGCTATGGAAACTACAAGCACATGATTCTTTAGTTCATTCCAACAATGAAGGCCTTGTGTACTTTATGGCTGACTGAAGAACTGAAATACTTTTGCAAGTCCTTCTCTTTTCTACAGTGCGGTAATGTTAGGTGCTTAGCAAGCTAGAAGCTCCAGCAACGCGAAAGATGAATATGCATGTTAATAACCTAAAGCTTTTCTCCAGTTAAATATTAAAAACAATTTTAATGTCATTCTATATTGCTCTATATAAATATTTGGTACTGAATATATTTTCATGTATTTCCTGCTGTTTGAAATTTGATTCACCATTCATAACTAACGAATTTCCAAGGCCAGGCATCTGTGCTGTTGAATTTAATTTCACATATTAAAAAATAAAAAATGATACATTTCTTCCTGAAAACAAGCAAAGAGGGTTTTTTTCCTGATTGTTGATGAGTAAGGGTTCAGGAGCTGTAAGCCACCTTCCTCTAGTTTGACATCAGATAGAGGAGGTCATGAAATTTCTGTATGTTCTCTGCTCACTAGTGCAGAGGGGTTCTAGGATGTGGGTCTACTTTTATTTGTTCGATAAAGAGAACTCCTCTCTTGCCATATATATGTTATGGAAGAGAATTGGAGTATTTTGCTTCAACTCCCCTTAGTTATTCAACTTGCAGCATAAGGAAACAGTCTGGCAGCATTAGAGCTGACAAAAACCAGAATGAATTCTTTGACTGTAGTTGAATCTGAAGAGTGGGGCTAGAGTGCAATTAGCATCCTTTTCCTCTATAGCATGGTCAAATTGTACAGCAAATCCTTTTGAAACATAACCTTTTTCTTTCTTTCTGTGAATTTTTCAGCCAGATGAGTTCTCTGAACTCTGCTTATTAGAGGACTGCATAGAGTATTGTGTGAGGTCAATGGAAAAGGTGATGCAAGTGCAGCAACTACTGGCCAGGGCTGTGTATGAAGAGATTGTTTTTAGGTAGACATTGTGCTAAATGTGTAACTGTGTCTTGAGAAACAATCAAAATCAGTGACCTCAGATTTTGTTCTCTATATTTTCTCAGTTCCAGTTCTTCAATAAGATAGCGAATACCTCTTCTGGCCACAGTAGCCATCTAGAATACTTCTAAACTGGCTGCTATACCATAAGATTCAGCCCTTAACAAAGGTGGATTCCAGTTTTGTGTGTCATTCTGGCATATTTTCATTTTTTGATGTGTTTAATGAGACATGTACAAGGGGGCTAATTTTAATTTAATGATTTTGTGGTTATTCATTGTGTTAGGGAAGGATAATCTGAGTCTCTCAGGTTAAGCAATCGGAATTAGTTGGCACTTATACAAATATTTTCTCTTACATCTTAATTTTCTCAAATTTCTACCTTATTGGAACATTTTAAAAATTGTTTGTAGTTATATAATTATATTATTAGTTACAAAATGCTCTGAAATCTTCCCACACAAGATGCTATGGAAATGCAAGCTGCCATATTCATATTCATATCCAAGATGAGAAATAATATGCTGATCTGAGTTGAAAAATTTACCTTAATTTTTAAGCATCTCACTGGAATTCAGGGACCTATGGAAGAATAAGGTAAGACTTCTTGACATGTTCAAGGGGTATTTAGAGAAGGAATGCATATCCCTTATAATTGTCATTTTATTTTGAATGTTCTAGGTTTATGAGCCAGGAGTGCACGTAAATGTTGTAAATTTCGCCATTTTTTATGAACTAATTTTGGCAGGTTTCACTAGTCTGCAATAGCAAGAGATGAACGTTTACATTGGTTTTCACATTTAACAATCTCTTTTAGAACCACAAACAAAACCCCAAAGATGCTCCTCTCTTGTTACGGTGTTCTTTTAAACTTGAAGTTTTTATGTGCATTAGGATTGCCTTAGAACTCAGCTAGTTAAAACTCTGGTTTAGCATTGTACCTATCTGTTAAAAATGTCAGGAATGGATATATTGTCCAAAATCCTCTTCAGAATTTCAGTTTTGAGACATGGTACGTTATCAAATAGATGTGTACTGGAAGGAAAAGAGGGAAAAGCTTTTCTCTGTTCAGCGAGTCTGGTTTTTTTACTGCTGACATGGTTAAAGTTGGCTGTAGCAGAAAGGGTTCTGATTTCAGGGTTTACAGACTTGTTATGCCCCCCTGTTCCCTATCCTGATGGAAACTATATTGAGTCAGCATGAGGTTTAAGTTAGGTTTTTCCCAAGAGGCTGCTAATACCATTTACAACATTGGGTTTAATCAAGGTAGACATTTCAAGGAGTTAGTCCAGCTCATAGCTACTGGAGCTGTTTCATACACGGTAGATTTGATTTTGTGAAGTACGGAAAATGTGCAGAAGTTATACCATCTCATTCATGACAGGGTAACTGTTAATAACTGTTAATTTTTCAGTACATTTTAGCCTGAAAATTTTAGCCTGAAAATTAAGTTGCTGTGATGTTACAACCTTCACTTATCATCAGTGAAAGTGTTTGATAATGCTTATGACCAGATTCAAAAGCAAGCTCAGATTGAGAATTCTTACTGTTTTCAGTTGTAACTGTTAGGTTCTTGAAAGGCAATTGACATATGATCATTGCTACAGTGTCATGATTTTCTTCATTAGTAAGTTTCTCTGGAGTATGTGGATTTTTCATACAAAAATACATAGGATGAGGAATATCAGGAAGCATTATTTTAGAAGAAAAAAGAGGATGTCTGGAAGATGCATATAAGCTCACAGGTTACTCCCATTCTTTTAAGCAACTGGATTTTATATTGATAATGATGTTTCTTGAACAATTTTCATCTACACAGTCTCTTTCTAATGCAAACAAGTAAAAAGTTTTATTTGTTGTTTTTATCCAAGCGGCAGAGGCAATTGCTTGATACATAGAAATCTAAATGCTGCCTTTGAGGCTTAATAGGGTCTTTTGTCTGAGGGAGAGAAATTCTTCAGGCGTGCTTTTTTACATCTGCCTTTGGTATAAAGAAGAACTAAAAATTACAGCATGTTAGGTTAGGTGTTCTTTCAATGGAAACTTTCCAAGTTGTAAATTAAGGAATTAACTGTTGAGGACAAGCAGTCAGTATGAACATCTTAATTTTTTCAAATAGTATGTTTCCTGTATAGAACACATCCATTTTTAGTGACAGAACCCTCTTGGCCATTCTCCTTCAGCAGGTTTCTCTAACAGAAGCAGGAGAAAAGTCATAGTGAAGGTCAGGACAATAAATTGGCCTTGGTAATAGCATCCACGTACACTGATCATGTAGGAAAAAAAACCCTATAAAAAGTTATTAATTGTTTTAAATGTTTGTGTTTTCTGGAATCCACAGTACTTTTAAGATTCCCAAAATTCATAACCACATCTATTCTTGTCTGTCCTTGAAGTGGTCAATTTTTAAAAATTTTTTTAAAATGCCAATGTTATCCCAAACATAATGTGATTTAGACGTTTTTCTAGCATCATAATTTCATTAAAATAGAATTTGTAAAGATGTTTCAGGAAAGCTAAATGGTCTGTGGGATTTCCCATGGAGAGCTGATCAACTGGGGTCAACAATTGTTTCCATGATGACAATTCATACAGTAATCTTTTTGAAATAAATAGGTGGTTACAATTCAGAGCATAATGCCCAAGGACTGATGATTATTTCTCACGTAATTAAGGTATAATTGATCCAATTAATATAATAAATATTGTGTATATATATTTGCAGATATTGTCTGTAATATCATCCATAAGATAATCTTTAATTAAGATATATTTCTCTCTTAAAATCTTTTGTCTGCTATCATTAAAATTGCATATGATACTAGTCCAACTGGAATTACAGGAAGAAAATTCTTTATTTGGAGTTTGTCAATTTGTCAACATCTTAGCGTTTTCTCCTGGTTAGATGGATATGTCATATGGTAGTAAGAGAGAACTTTTTACAATAGGGAAACCACTAAAATTAGGACAAGCGCTAAGTGGAGGTCTAATATTTCTAAGCTACCACTATGTAATTTTTAAACTGGTTCAAGTTTCACATCATTATTAAAACTTCTAGTATTTGGCAATTCGATACTATTGCTGCTCTGACTGCTTCCAGGCAGCTTCTAAACACAGAACATGATATATGTAGAGAGCTCACAAATTGGCTAAAGTGACACTACCTTATTGGTATATCTAATCTTAATAATACCAGGTTAGCAACCGAAACAGAATCAGAATAAACTGATAGTGCCCTTGTAAGTGTTTTTAAGGAGGTTAAATACCTAACTGGCAGCATGTATTATACTGTAGATCACTTGAGTGCTTGGATGGAATCGGCTGTGTTGTAACTACTTCATGGAACTGTGCTTTACATTTATCATCACTCCTGGTCACAGAGGCAAAACTATGTAACAAAACAGGCTGCCAAAAGTTTTAGGTATTTTGTTTTTAAACGATAGGCTGGATTCTCATCGCATCTTTGTGTCTGCAAACTTTGTGACTATAAAACCTTGTGTTCAGAGGATAGAATATATAAAAAAACATTGTAAGAAAAGAGAAGGACCCTTACTATAGATAAGACTCAAATCTTGAGGTCTGTCTTCTCTAAAGGATAGCTATTAAGCATGCTTATAAGCAGACTGAAAGCAGCTAGTTCTTTATGTGAATTACAAATACTGTTGGTGGTAGTGCACTGTGGGCTTGAGAAAACCCATAATGCTTTCAAACAGATCCTGACAATTCTGAGGAGAGATTTTAAGAAAATTTTAATCTGGGTTTCAAGTTTGAAAATGAAATTTTATGTGTACAGTGATTTTAATCCTGCTGAAATTAGAATTTTTATTTAAAATATACCTGCACACATGTATATGGGTTTCATCAGTTCTTCCAGTATGTTTGATTCATTCATGGAAATTTTAGTGCTCACGGATTCTCTCCCTTGCAAGCATAACACAACTGTGGGCAACGTGCTTATATAGTGCCAATCTTGTAACTGGATAGAACTGGATTTAGTTTATTACAACATACAAATGAGTGGATTCACTGTCTGACTGGAGGATCAGAAGTCAGAAAGACTCTTAATTTTGTTGGGTTTTTTTTTAGTGTGTTGTTGGAGCTTTTTTATAGAGTGTTGCTCTTTGAATATGAAAGGTACTTTACCTTTATAAAAAATCAAAAATATAGTGTAAATAGCAAAACAGAAGCATAAGTATAGCACAGCAGTAACCTAGAATTAGACAGTGGCTCATAGGAATTGGATACAAACAGAAAAAATAGACTTATTTGAAATCTGCGCATGGGTATTAAGGCAGATCTTATGTATGAATTAACAGATACTTCGTAATGATCCTTTATTGGAATTGATATGTTGGAGAGGAATATTCAGAATTTATCAAAGAGTAGTAGTCAGACCCCACTGCTATTACGCATAAAAGCAGGTTTTATGTGATTGAGAGTCTCTGTGTATGTCTTTTTTTCATGACAAAGAAAGACTATTTACCTGGATTGAACTTGGGTTTAGAATAGATCATTTCAAATGAATTTTTCAAAGAAGATACTATGTTTAAAAAAAAAAAAGTACTGGTCCTTAATAACAAGGTATAATGTGGCTTTGAAAATGAGAGTTCAGGGTCTTCCTGAGGAAGTATTAGCCTGTGTTTTTATTGTTTCTGAAAATTGCAGGTATTCTTTCTGTAGGGACAGATATTAATATAGAGCTTACCTTTCAAAAAGATTATTCAAAAGTAAAAATTGTTTCTAAAGGAAAATATATACTAATATGTTTCTCTCAGCTAGCTGCTAAAACGAGGTTTGCTTAAAGATGCTTACATTGTTATTAGCTATGATAATAATAGCTATGAAAATATTTTAACTGCATTTTATATATCAAAAGTGGTTGCACCATTAATTAATAAATAAATGTCATTTCGTACTTAATGTGTCCTCTGTTAGAGGAGGAACCTTCTAATTTGTAGTGACTTATTTTGCTTCTTAACTGAGTACCTAAGTATACTTGAACATAACCTCTCATGGAGAACTAATTCACGTCCTATTGAAGATTGTTAGATATTTTATAAAATCTAGTTTTAGAAATGCTGAGTATATTGTGCTACTTTAAGTGTGATATGAACTCACTGGCTTTGTTAATGAAACCACAATCCTCATGGAATCAGTAGTTTCTAGCTTTCCAGAGGAAAAAGTCTCCACGTGGCTAGGCTTCTAAAAATAGTTCTTAATCTCTGGATCTTTTCTGACTTTAGAAAATAACCATGGTAAAGTAGGAATTCAGTTTCTGTAAAGACAGAAATAATAGCATGAGATGGGAAGGTGAAATAGGCTTCAGTTGCCATCTTTTCACATATCTGAACTGTGCATTAAGGCAAATTCATGCTTTCTTTGTTAGAAACAGACTGCCTCCGTGGAGCTCAAGTAAAATATTACAATACCGGCCCATTTTTAATAGGAGTATATGACAGGAGTATTGTGTGAGTGTTATGAAGTAATAGTCTGTAAGTGCTGCTGCTTCCTAGTTCTCCAACAATGTAAGTAAATTTCAAAAATATTCTTCAACTGATTTATGCGTTATATAGAAGAAGTTTCAAATTAAATGAGTAGTTGTTTTAGTCACATTACCAGGCTAATTAGCCACTTATTACAATGGCAGTCATTCTCTAAAAGCAATTAAAGATACTGCTTTTAGAGCAATCAATATTTGCCCTATTGGATGTGTGAGGAAATGGATTTACGCTAGAACAAAAAAATCTTCCTTTACCTGGTAAGTGGCGTAGGAGTAACTGAAAAGGGAAGATACCTAAAGAATACTGAAATTAAGCAATGATTAATAAGCCTTAAAGAAAGACTGTACACACAGATGTTTATATATATTCTTTATCCTCAAAAGATACCCATCACATTAGAGAATATGAAAACACAGTTGTCTTGTACATTCACAGCTGTGCATTTGTATTCCATCCTCTTCCCATTTCTTGCAACTTCAATATAAATCAATGCAAAAATTAACATTATAGAATAGCAGAAAGAATATATCTGAAGAGCTGTGGAGAGCAACATGCTCCTCTTTTCCGATAGATGTAAGTAAGCCTTCATATGTTACTTCTCTTTAGTTTAGGATTAGGGCCTGTCGGGTGAATTTTTAACAACAGAAGGTAGTATCCTGGGGACTACCAGTTACTACAAATGCCTGCAATGCTTGCAGTACCATATATATGGGACTGTTGAAAGGGATTTGCTATCAAAACTTACAATAATCTCTGGTCTTATGTTCCATAACACCATGAATTACAGCCATATATTTCCCCTGTTTATCCCCCATATTAGTCTATCTGTAGAAATAGCCAATGTAGTTCAGTAAATCTATAATTAATTATAATTAACTTCTTCATGCTGTGAATTTAATCTGGGAAGGGAATGTAAGAGATACAAAGGATTAGACTCTAAAAAGTCAGTAGGAATGACAGTAGTAAGTAGGGAGGATTTTGAAAAGTAGAAGGGCTGTTCTGAACAGTAAGCTAGGTGAGTTGCCTACAGAAATGTAAGCATAGCAGTGGGTTATTCACATGAGAATGACACTGGCAGTAAATTACAGGACAGTGCGCTAACATACCCTTTACGCTTCCGTACAAACTGCAGTTCAAATTTCTTTGCAGAGGCATGTAGTTGTGCAAGGAAATAGAAATTAAGTGACATAAGTAAAGAAAAACTCATGAAGTAAGAGCAAGCCGGTGAACTGGAAAGATTCAGGGAGGTTTTTTGGTATTGTAGAGGTTGCAGACTCATACTAACATTAGCCATATTCCTGGTAGGTGATAGACCTAACAATAGATAAAAAAGAGAAGCAGGGAAAAGAGAAAAGATACATGAGGTTTGTTCTCATAGATACACAAACTTTACTAAGGTAGGAAAGAGGTTCTGAAGAGTATAGGTAAAGTGTCTTCAGAATGTCAAGTGGTATGATAATGGCTTATTAATGTGAGAAGTTACAAATAATGACAGGATTAGCTGAACAACAGATCTGTACACCATGTTTCTAAGAGGCCTGAAGTCCTGACAGCACTTGACATGCTTGCGAAAGTAACAGACTGCGTGAGTGGAGAGAAGAAGCTATTGCTGAGAGGTCAGATGTTTACCTGCTGGTATTGTACAATAATCCATATTCACACCTTTAGATCTTTCAGACTTAGCAACTTTGCAGACAAAAACTCAATATTTCACTCCTCTGCAATTTGCTCTATATATCTTCATAGAGGATTTCATCCAAGCATATCACTTGCTATTGCAGCCTGTCAAAGGTTTAAAGGGAGGAAAGTTTGTCGAATGTCATAAAGGATGTCGGAGAGATATTTATGTTGTTGTTGTTGTTGTTTTGTTCTTTTTCCTTCTTAACATCCCACTGACCATCTTGTAAAGTTTATTGAAGAAAATACAGTCTAATTTCTCGTCTCAGTCAAGTGCCAATTTGACAAATCAGAAAGGAATTAAGGAATTAATTAGGGAAGGCCAAAGGATTCAAGAACATGGTGGTAATAATTTCATTCAAATGTTTTGGAATGAAAGGAGAACCTCAAATTCATTGTTCCATATACTGTCTCAGCCATTTTCAGTAATCTGCTGTGTCACATAACTTCTGTTGAGGTATGGGAATTGCGATAATCTGGTAGATAGTGTTATAAACTGATTATCATAGTGAGCTGAGAGGCAGCATTTTAAATTCTATTCCCCACATTTTTCTTCTTGGATGAATTGCCCATATCACATTGTAATCTTTGTTCCTCAGGTTCAGTGTTTTACAAAAATGACATGATTAGCCATAGAAATCTCGTAGGATAAGATTTTAATTAGTGGCAGAGAAAAGAAAGTATGAGGATTATTTATATTATGATGGATTTTTTTTAATTTTACATATGAGGCCATGTATTGTTTGATTTGTAACTAGATATGTATTGAACAACCTTGAGATTTCCATCTCCCTGAATTAGACTAAATGATAATTTAAATTGGTGTGTTTTGCATGTGTCAGGATCAGACCTCCTCAGACTCCTTGATGATGACTTCTGTCTTGCAAGGTTTCACAAACAAGAGAGTGAGAGACTATTTATGGGATTATTAAGGCTACATGTTGTTTTTTGTTTTTTTTTTTTAATTGTTTTAAGGGATTCAAAACTTCCTCCAGTCTTTTTACTTAAAATCCTGCATAGTGTGAATCATGAAGTTATCTGTAGTGGCTAGCCTTGTAAAGAAGCTGATGTTTTACCCAAAGAAATCTTACAAGGAGCCTTAGGAGGGTTGTCTACAAGCGTCTTCCATTTCTTCAATAATTGACTATTACATCCAAGTTCTTCCAAATGAAAGCATTTGTATCCTTGCCCATGGCAGGGGAGTTGGAACTAGGTGATCTTTAAGGTCCCTTCCAACCCAAACCATTCCATGATTTAACAGGGTTCAGTTCTATACAAGTTCTGTTTTCTCATACACATTCCCAGATTTTTTTAAAAATCGGACGTGCTCTTTTGTTTCTCTCTTAAAGCTGCACCAGAAGTTGTAGCAATCCTTGCATGAAAGGCACTTCTGCATGATTACCCATTTAAATTTCTTGCACATATAGGTGAATTGTCAAGCCCAACAGGGATATAATTTAATTCTTGTGCTTTGAGAAGACCACTAAGAGATTTACTGACCATCTGAGAAAACAAACTTTTGTTTGTTAGTGACCACAAATCAAGAAAGTGATATATGTGTTCAAAAAGCCATTTCTGAAACTGTGAACTACTCGGTAGTACTGAGTCTTTGATGATACTTAGTCATCCAGTATCCTTTTCTTTCCTCCACTTGTTCAGTGTTTTTCTTTCACAAATAGCTCCTGCCTGTTCTACTGTAGGGTTATTCAACAAGCTTACTCTTCTATTTCTTGGGTGTAAGGGTTAAATCTGGATTGGCCAAGATAGGCCTGAAAGACTAGGAAATTCTCTCCCCAGATGTGGCAAAGGATATGAAGTCTCTTGAAAAATGTAAATAAATTTCAGATCAAAGTTGGTTTCACCTAACAAAGAATTGACATATGAGAGAGAGGTCACAAGGAGAGGAGTTTCCATATAAACATATTTAAGCAAAGGAGGATTTAAATGCAATTGCAGCCCTTCTGGAAATGTACCAAGAAGATAAATATCCTTCTAAAAGCAAATAACGAAGGTTGTCTTACCTCTGAAAATGAAGGGGACACCAGAACCATTCTATCCTAAGGGAAGCCATCCTTCTTCAGATATGTGGAAGACAGCTGTGTTTTTTTGATTCCCGGGTTATTTGAATTGGCAGCCAGACTAGCTCATCAAGTGAAGAGTTTGGAAGAGGAAATATTTTACCAGATTTCCTTACTTTGGAGTAAGTTCCTTACTTTACACCATCTGCAGCCCTGGAGAACAAGGTATGAAACAAGCTGGAGACAGAGCTGAGTGGACAGCAAATGCCCAAGTGATCTCTCCAAAATCTGAACTTGCTATTCCAAGGACAAGATTGCATTAAAAGTTCCTGAACCCACGTTTACCCAACTTGTAGTTGAGAATTTCTAAGAGATCTGATGATTTTTGTGTGACAGGCCAAAATATATTCCTCTGTCATATGAAAGCGAGTCCTTCAATGAATGATACCTGGAGATACGTTGCGTCAGAGCAACTTCCTAGAGATGTATGGAAACCTATGGAATAGCTGCCCTGTTTCCTGGACCTTTTTTCTTAATTTTTTTCTCCATTTTTAACCCTTTTCCTTTCTGTGCAGAGTTCTTGCTAAACTGTTTTTGTTTAATGCTCAAGATTTAGGCACTAATTGACCTAATTGTGAAAAGGTGCTTTTTAAAAAAATTCTACTTCCTCTGTTCTTTCTTTAGCTGAACTGATGTGCTTGGATTGCCTCACAAGAAAGCTTTTGAAGTAAGAAGGACTTCTCTAACTCAAAAGGGAAGTAGTGTTTCTTTCAGAGGAAAGAACCCAGACTGAGAGTAAGAGGAGATGAGGAGGACTGTTTTGCCGAAACGAAGTAACTTCAGTTCGTTTCTCAATGTACCATTTTAATTCAGCAAACATGAAGGGACTGCATTGGCCCATACTTGAAAACAAATTCTTAGGGAGACAAAAAGTAGCCTCTTGCTGCAGGTCTCAGTGTTTTTTTCTGGGTTTTGTTTTTTGTTTGTTTGTTGGGGTTTTTTTCCCCTATTTCAATAAATCTCACCTTGGGGAAGATGCTACAGACAGCTTGGGTCTACTTGGGAAAAACAAGAGTTCAATTATCTTACATTTCTGCTCTTCCCGCCCCCCTTTTGACTTTCAAATAAACATTTTAATTATTTTAAGTGCTACACTGGAACTTAGAATCTGAGCCCTGTTTTCATTTCGATGCCTTGCTCTCCCCCCTCCTAATCCCAAACCACTCCGGTCATTATGATACCATGCAAATGATACTGATTTTCATGCCTATTACATTTGAAAGCGTTTGCCAAGGTAAAATCCACTGGCCGGACAAACTAAGGAAAAGGAAGGAGGAAAAGGGAAGAAGATACCTCAGAGCAGAGCCAGTATAAATGAAAGGAACGCCCTCAAACTACACTGGGCCTAAAGAAGCAGAGGTGCCCAACTCTGAAACCCCCTTGTAATCCTGTTGGCACACCATGATCCATCTTTGTGCGCTACTTTTCTCTGCCTGCTCTTACAAGCAATTTTAATAATCAAAGTACTTAAGAGTGTTTCTTTTTTAACAGCTGTTTTTCAATTCAAGTATGTGCACCACTTGCACTTCTAGCCTTTCCCTCCAGTCTAATTCAACTGGATTTCCCGTGCACTTTAGCCATGCCAACACCACATGGCGGAACAGCATTTTTTGCGCGTGCTGCGGTAGGAATCCTTGCCTCTGACTCTGTGAAATCCAGTTTCCTTCTTCTAATCAAGTAATTAACTGCCCAACACGAAGACTGCACACAGCAGCTCGCAGTGTGCCATGGCCTATCTACACATAGCTTCACCAAGGTCAATGAAGCTACACTAATTTTTGAGGGAGCTTCTTAAGCTGGTATAGTCTCTTGCTAAATAAGGAGGACAGGGGTGAAATCACGACAGAGGCAGTGCTGGATCTATTCTATCTGTAGCCCCTCCTGCAGCTGATAGAGTTACGGTCCCATCTTCACTCCCTATCATGATATTTTGTCTCCCCTTGCTTTCTGTAGGGAGACTGAAAAAAATGCAAAAGGTTGTCCTTAGAAGAGCAATTGAACACTGAGGCTGGTGTTTTTCCCTTCAGCAGGTAACAGGGACCATGCATATCATATGGCACCCTCAGCTGCTCTGCCTCCTGTGGATTTGCGCACAAGCCTTCTGGAGTCCTTCTCATTACGTGTGTCAAAAATAACAGGCTCAACTTTATTTTCAGATTTGGCAGCTCGAGAATAAAAAAAAAACCCAAAAAACAGAAAAAGAAAACATGCTTACAATAATTTAGCAAAGGTTTCAGTGATTCAGTTAATATCACCTTCCACAGAAAGCAAACTCAGTTTCCTGACTATTTCAATGCACACATGCTTGTGTTTTCCTAGAGCATTCACCTTTCTTTTCAGTACACAGAGGCTTTGCCACATGAAAGAGAAAAGATGGTTTAAAAAAAAAAAAATCGATTTGCTAGGGGGTTTATTTATTTAGTTAGTTTACTTCTCTGGCTTAAAGATTAGATGTTTTCTTTTGGTAAAGCTGGATATACCAACTGGCATTGGCTGTATTAAAATAAGGAAGAATCTCAATCAAAAAGCCTCTCCGAAGGCAAGCTTTCTTGTTAATATGCACCAACATGAAAGGCTTTCTTTTCATCCTATACAACTACAGTGTGTGTAAAT
>JANHGO010003926.1:0-26025 GCA_024606505.1 Aquila spilogaster | reverse complement strand
AAGCACTGACTGCCAGTGTTGTTGTGCCTGTAGATAGGGCGCCAAGGGAAGGTGAAGAGCAGCAACAGCTTTCAGGGGGGGGATATCTTCGTTTTACCTGGAAAATATCTAAAATTTTCTTTTGAACTCTAGTGAACATTGCTAGCGCAGGATGAGAAACACCAACAGAACATCCAGATTGCTACTGACATTTCTAAGTGCAAACTGAGACATTGGTGCAGGATCCCATGCTCCTTCCATCAGCCCTGCACACCCCAAAGAGCATGAGGGAAATCCCAGTGAAGCCCTGTGGGGCTGACCTGACCTTCCCATAGGCATTTCCAGGAGCTCTGTCCATATTTCATGCCCAAAAGTCACTCTGTTCTTGTTGGAATATTCCCTGTATCAGCCACAGTTAGCAGTGCTGGAAGCAAATGCAGTCAGAGAGCAAGAGGGAGTTCTAGATCAGGAGAGTCCTAACCAAAGAGACACTCATGTATTTGTCATCCATTGTATTTTAAAGGGGGAAAAAAAAAAAAAAAGGAGCAAAAATTTTCTTTTCTGATTGTGAAAATACAGATGCGGTTTCCCCTTCAAGGCAGGTATGTTGGAAGATGACTTACCATTTGGAAAGAAGCAGGAACAAAGACCATAAATCAGCATATTCAGCAACTTTCCAAAAAAGAGTTGATTATCCTGAAATCTGTCTAGCTGCCATTTTAATTTTGCCCTACCCAGGCACCCAGCTCAACACACCACGCCACCTGGCCCAGAATTTCATTTTTCCCCTGTGACTATCCACACACCTCAGGGGAAGCCCTGCAAACTGATCTGTCCCTGTCTGCTCTTCAGAAGTTCAGGAGCCAGCACCTTGTTTCCCTACAGCCATTGCCCTTCAGTGCAAGGATGATGAGCCCTTGGTCGCACCTCATCTACCCATAATGCTCGGCTGTGCATGTAGCTGTGCTACTTGTGCTTCTTCATGCTGTAACTAGAGCACCTGGCTACAACAGGGTTTTTGTAAAGGGTGAACACCAAGGGCATCTGTCAGCTGGTGGAAATATCCCTGCTGATGGTGATAGACTCTAGATTCATCTACCCTAACATTAACATCTAAGATGCCCATCTCCAGCTCAAGTCCATAGAGAGATAAAAGCTTCCTGGAGAAGATCCAGCCCCCACCTCCAGACAAGGTGGATTCCCCTTTGAGGGAGCCCAAATGTCTCTGCTGACTATAGAGGCAGCCAGCATTGACTTCTGAAGCAAGAGGAGAGGTATCCTTCCATGACACTATGCATGCCCTGGCAGGGGGTCTTGAGTACTGTGTGCTTTGTATGGCTGAACACAGTTCTGTAAATAACAGCAAAAGAAATAATCCTGTAGCTCAGGTGAGGCTCAAGCTCACCAAGCTTCAGCAAGGTGTACCCAGCTCCTTTGAGAACCACAGTGCAGCAAACTGACACAGATATTTTCAGAGGCAGTTTCATGATAGCAGAATGGAGTTTCATATGGCATGTCCCAATATGCTGGACTTTGGAAATAATTGGCTTTTACATTGCAATCAGGAAATTGTGTCATTTAGACATATCCTAAAAATGTGTAAAAGAAATGCTAGCATCCCAAATTCAGCTGCTACAGTATGTTAGTACGTTTGCTACACACATTTTTCACAAGTAATAATGAGTGACAAAAATAACTGACCTACTTATAACTCCACAAATACCTGTACCTCACATTTGGAGGCAGTGAAATCAGCATGGAGACATTTAGAACAAGTCTATTCTTGAATACCCTTTTTTAACTCTCTTTAAATTATTCCAATTTGGACAGTTTTTAATGTAATTTTTTTGTACACCTTGCAACTCCCTGGAGCTTTTTTTGTAGTTCCAGACATGTCTGTACTGAGTACAAAACCATGACGATCATTAATATTAAAAGATTTGGGCTCTCCCAGTAGAGGGGAGTCCATTTTCACCATCATACCTTCCTTGATGGAGCCCATGGACCTGTGCCATGCCTCAAACCAAGCCTACCTATTTTCTTAAAGGCAGATTTCCCCCTACCCCGGCTTCTCCCAATGATGGGAAAGTGCCCTTGAATCCCTCCAGTGCTGAGCTGCTGCTCCATTTTGAGAACTTTCAGGGTCCGAGTTGTTGCTGGCCTTCTCCATCACATTGGCTTTTGCTCTGCAGGTGGTGGGAAGTAGGTGCAAAACCTGTGTGAAACCAAAGATCAGGTAATGTCCTTTTACATGGGTACAACCCCAACAGGTCAGGAACTACATCCAGTTTGGTCAGTGCAGCACCCATCATGTGGAGCAAAGACCAAACCTGTGATGCCTACCAAGTTGTACAATACACAGAGAACTCCTCATCAGTTGCCCCACAACCTCTGCCCTCCACCACAGGATCCTTTTAAACTTCCCCACATTTCTTCTTGGGCTCATTATTATTTTTCATCAGAAAAGCATATGTAGATTTTTATTGGTTTGGTTTGGTTTGGTTTAGGACAACTTTTCCTCCCCCTTGGTTCTTGTGTGGATACAGTGACACAGAGCATCTATTGCTAAACATTTTTAAGGCCTTTTAACAGAATTATCCCAAGCCTACAGATTGCTACAGACAAAGCTAAAATGCTTTAACTTTGTTATTGTTTTCTCACACAGATGAGTCCCAGGTCCCACATTAATTATCATTGTCAGGTCCTTCCAGTCTCCATCCTACTTAAAATTCCTACACAACTGCAAAGCAACTGTAATAAAATGCATCTGGACAAGTGGTAGAAATAAAACTGATCTCCCTCAAAACCCCCTTATGTTTGCTGCTCCCAAACCTGTCTGGTAGCATCTGCCAGTCAGTCTGCCAAATGCTGTAGAAATGGTTCCCCACAGGTCTGAATCTTCGTAGAATGGCAAAAAAATCCTAGTCTTGCATCTCAGTCCACCCCGTACGGCATTATTTGATCCACTTTGAAATAATTATTCCTTCAAGACAGACTGACCAAAGCAAAGTCCCTGTGGATGTTTCTATAATAAGTGTGTAGGGACTGACTTGTTGCATTTCTCCATATCTGTCTCTAGTGTGACACAATAACAGAGTCCACCAGACCTGAATACATTAACCAAAATCTTAGTAAGAATGGACAAACCCACTCCTCTGACATGATAAAACACTGATACCACTAAAATCATATATATATATATATATATATATATATATGCGCTTCCAATACTGTTCAAGGATGGTTGGAAGAGGAAAAAGTACCACCACTACTATTACTGAAGGAAAACACTTGAGTGAGGGTGTTCTTTTTCTGTTTTGACCAAATTAAACATTGTATGGAAGGATCATTTGCAGCAACTTAGCTTGGTTCTTCTGAAAAATCAGGCAAGTTATCCAGCTCTGAGTTCCCATTCTTTGCCTAAAATCTGCTGAAATTTGGCGGTTCATTCTTCTGACAAAAGCAAGAATTGCCCCCCATATGTTCCTTCCTCAAAATCTTTTGACAAAATCTTCTGTTCTCTGACAATCTCTGTTTGAAACAATAGGATGTTGATGCTTGGGCCATAATCATATTTTAAAGGAATATTGAATACATCTTGCAGTGAAGGCAGACCCTTCAAAACTCATGTAGTATGTTTCAAAAATTTAAGAGCAAGATCTTTTAATATGATTGTGGACAGCTCTGCTCTTGAGTCCCTATTTTCACAAGAGCTTAGCACTTACAACTCCAGGTGAAATAAATGCCAGATACTGTGTTCAAATGACGTTATTGATGTGAACTGAATTTAAAATTATTGTTTAAAAGCTGAAAGACAGACATCTTTTTAGATGCTGCATTTTTAAACCACTGCCTGGCAGTTTCCAAATGAAAGTCATATTGGAGTCTGTGCCATTAATATTCCTTCCGATATCATCTTAGCTTTGCCTTTTGAGCCTGGAAATGTGCTTCTCAGCCATTCTGGCTGGACACACTGCCTATCCAGTCAATGTTCTCCAGGAAATACTTCACCCCAGCACCTCACAGAGGCTCATTTTGGGTGCTGATGGAAGTGCACATTCACACAGATGTTTTGGGAAATGCTAAGGGGTGTGAGCTAACTTTCTAAAATGATTTAAAAAAAAATTTATCCATTTCGGTTAATTGATCTTTCAGGAATAGATAAAAGTGAGAGGCATCTACTTAGAAACAATTAACAAATTCATTCAATGCCATGGGACACAGAGCTCAGTCTTTTGTATTTTGGGTAAACAAAGCTTGGATATTTTGCATTACAAGGGGCCTTTTAGGACAGATACCTTGCAGAAAGTATATAAAAAATGTTCACCATCTAAAAATATTCAAGCCTCATTCTTCCTCAGCATCTCTGAGGTAGACCTGGCCTGGGATGGGAGGGAGCCTGGCACAGAGCAGGTTAGGAGCACCTTCCAGGACTGTTTTTTGGAGGAACGCCCATGGCAGCGATGCAGCTTGGTTCACAAATCCCAACCCTCTCTTCCCGGCTCATAAATTCCACATTCATACAAAAAATTGCTCAAGCAAACATCAGCATGAAAAATCCAAGATGTCACCACCATCAAGCATTTCAAGCCCAATGCTCTCTTCACAGCTCAAAGCAGGAAGACTTGCAAACATCTAATACAAGTAGGAAAAATGAATAATATATGAAAGAAAAAGCAAAAACCAGGAAACAGTCAGAAGTCTGAGCCACTAATTGCTGTACATTCCATATAACAAAGTGACAGACAAGGAAAGGCTGGGCTGCTTGGATGGATGTGGCAGGCAGCACGTGACAGCAGCACCGTGTTTGCCTCCTTGCACATGCAGGGCATGCATGGTGACAGTGACACTGTCCTGTGCCAGAGGGGGTAAAATACATGAACAGGTGGATTCACATGAGTGTGTATAGTTTGATAAAATTGGGGGGCAGATGCCACAACAGGAAAAAATCATTCCCTACAGCAGTTTTGCAATGAGACTTGTTCTCCATATGAACAAGTTCTCCTTGGCCCATCTCACTGCAGGTCTCTTTTCTCTTCCTCTTCTTTCTTAGCTTTGCTGCAGTCAAGGTCAGGAGAAATGCAATTGCCCAAATAATTTTCCTGCACATGCTGCTGGGTGAGGTTCCCCCTCTGTCCCACACTGAGAATAAACCAGACCTGGGCAACCGCCCATTTGCTCCCACAAGTCGGCACAGCCCCGTAGCCATCTCGTAGCTCCCCTGCCACCCCATGAGCCCACCCCACAGCCTTGGGGGACAGCTTTGCTGTGATGTCTTGGGGGATGCAGGTAGGAAAAAGCCTGGTGTTTGGAAGACTCTAGATGCTCTAGACCAGACACCTGACAGTGAGTGGAATTTGCAGAGCAATTTCTGGGGATTTGGCACCTTTTCTGCTTAAAATCCATTTCCCTTCCCATCCGCTTCAGTGGCATGCTCACCCCCAGCTCCTTCCCCACCATCACCCAGAAGCAGAGCTGCACCCACAGCCTTCCCCTCCCTTCTGATTCCTTCGATAGCTCTCCATACCCTCAGCAGCACATTTGTTAGTTGACAGCTTTTATTTTATATTTCATTTGCCATTTGTCAGCCTGGTAACACGGATTCAAGTTCCTTTTTGATGTTTTCATGTTATCTACAAACACTTTAAAGTCGCAGCGCTCGCGGGGCTCCGGAGCTCGCATCAGCACAGGCACCTCCCTCTAGTGGTGCAAAGGCAATCAGAGTTTTTCAAAAACTGAAGCATTTTCCAGGTGTTGGGGGTCCGTCCGGCTTCCACAGGCACTGGTGTGTGGGGATGATGGATGGGTAGCACTGCCCATCAAAATGCCCACGACTCCATCCTTTGGGTACAACCCCAACCCACCTGGCTGCTGAGCCCTTTGCGGGGAGACTGTCACACCGTCTGCCTCAAATATTCTTTCTTGCCTCAGAAAATATGGAAATAGGCAGATCATGCCTCGTGACAAAACTGGATTCGGTCCCTGTTTTGCAGTTCTGAGACTGCAAGGCTCAGTAAACATGGAATAATTATCTAATTCTGTTTTGCACTCTGTGGTTGTAGAAATCACTTGACTGTAAAGTTAAAGTGTGATTTAAAATACTGTTAAGCTGGGAAAACTGAAATTAAGAGTCTATCAAAATTACACAGTCATGGTCACTGTAGCTGAACTTTACCTTCCCCTGGTACTGCTGCTAATAAATGTCATATTTAGAGACACAATACCAGAAGGGGCCAGTGGCTAATTCCTGCCCGGCCATGTGCACTGCCCTTCCTGTGCTAACATGCTGTGTACACTCCTGTGTCCAACACAAGACAATATGGGCGAGTGATTTAAGTACAGACATGTTTAGTTTAAGCACTGTACTGGAAAATCACTGCACATAATGATGGTTTATAATTTTTCAAAGCTATTGATGAATGAATTTTCTTCACAGATAATCTCATCTGTAGTCATCTATTTCACTGCAAAGCTGTAATAGGGAGACAGGTTATTTGGGTGAATTTGAACACGCTTTTTAGTAGTTTTCTAGTATGAACATTGGATAGCAATTGCAGATCTTCTTGTAGATCTCCTTAAACATGTATTCCTACATAGCTGGAGTCAACATAAAATCCATTTAAGATTCTCTGTAAAGAGAATTACGGAGCTCAGTCTGAGAGCTGAAAAGTCTGGTAGCAAGAGCATAGCGGTAAGCATCATCTTATAGGCTATAGATTGGAGGACAAATGGTCCTATTAATAGAAGGAGCCAGGTATTCGTGGATGGAACAGTGACCACTTTCTTCATCAATTAGTCATGGAAACAGTAAGAGGTGGATGCTATTTTAGACATGGTTTTGGCAAGGGATGAAGACTTTGTAGAGGCACTGGTTGTAGAGAATAACCTTGGATTGTGTGATCAGGAGTTAATTCAGTTTGAATTAAAGGGAAGGGGAAAAAAACCAAAACAACTAAGCCTGTAAGTGGGGTTTTGGTTTCAAAACGGGCAAGTTAGGAGAAACTAAGAAAATTATTTAGGGAAGTCAACTGGACACAGAGGCACAGGGAGCTAAATGTGGAGGAGATGTGGGATTTCTTTAAGTCAAAGGTCCAAAACCATGGAATTTACAGCTCAAGTGGAGCGGGGAGGAAACGGTAGGCAGGAAAGACTCCCAAGTGACTCCACAAATAACAACCTCAGGAAGGATATGAGCAGTGAGTGGTGAGGTCTGAGGATGGGAGCAAGGGGCTGAGCAGAAAAGGAGGCTCCTGTGAGAGAGGTGAGGAGAGCAGACAGCAGAGGAGGATTACATCATGCCATGGTGTTATGGGATCCTATTAGAAAAGGTGGTGTTAGGTTTATGAATAACAGGAGGATGAGGAAAGATATGGGGCTACCAGACAGTAAGGTTGGTTCAAGGCTTAAAATAATGAGGTGTAACAGCACCACACTAATAGATCAACTTTAGAAAGGCTGATGAATGAAAGTTTTGAACTGGACATTCCTGTGCCTGTGGCAAAAGCCTGAATCAGAGCACTTAATACACTGAATTTCTGTGCTGAACTGAAAAAGGTAGTATGGGAACTGCAGGAACAATGCCGTTTGACCCCCATGGACATGGGAGTTTAAAACAAATTTCAAAAGAAAGATGAGAGAAGTGAAGTTAGAGACTAGGAGGAAAAGGGACACCTATTTATCCAAGACAGTCCAAGACAGACTAACCCAGTCTTGCTTTAATAAACTGTACTGTTCATTACAATCTAGCTGTGATAGTTCATTGAACATGACCATGCTCCTTAAGTCTGGCCATGATAGTTCCTTGAATGCGACTGGATTGAAAGTATATTAAGCTACTAGTGCATCCATGATCGTGATAGTTCAATATATATTGAACGCAACAGGACTTATAGTGTTGAATTGGGCATCACTCAGAATCTAAGACTAGCCACCCCCAGCCCCTCTGATATCTGAGGACAAGCTGGAATGCAAGGGGGTTTATTTTCTGCCAAACTTTACCCTTTAACACAACACCCAGTACCCTCTTTCAATTAGATACCAGATACTCTAGGCAAAGGAAATGCAGATCTCATCTGCATGGACTTCAGTAAAATATTTGATACAGTGCCTCCTGGGAAATTATTATTTAAGCTGGAAAAGATGGGGATTAGTGCAAGAATTGTAAGGAGCTAAAGACTTAGCTAGAAAAAACACACAAGCATTGTGCTGAAAGGCGAGCTGCCGGGCTTGGGGAGGGGAGTGGTGAGGTTTCAGGACTCAGCCTTAGAGCAGATCAAACTGATCGTTTACTCAGTGACCTTGGCAGAGGAAGCAGGAATGAGGTCATGAAATTACTACTGACACAGAACTGGGAGGCGAGGGTGGTTCAGTGGAGTATCCAAAGAATTTGGTGACTTCGAGAACTGGAGCAATAGAAATGTAATGAAATTCCCAAGTAAGGCTTTAGGTTATGCATTTGTGGGCTCAGTACCAGAATTTTGCTATGTTATAGGGCTTCCAGCTGGAAGAAAGAGAGGTGGAGAAATACTCAAATACAGTCATTGTATTGCCACTATCATGATGTAACTGAAAACTCTGAAAGGTATGAGACAATAACAGATAAAGTGTTTCCACAGAAGTTTCACATGTTAAAATTGCTGCACAAGCTGTTGATCAAACATCATCTGCCACACCGTGTATAGCTGCAGTTCAAAAAGGTGAGTAGAAATTGGAGTAAGTGCAACAAAGGGGCATGAAGAGTCTGTTCTCCAGGGGGAGATGAAAAGCTTGGTTTGTGAAGCCAGGCTGGAAGAGGATTGATTGATCTTTATAAATTAAACAGCAGAGTAACCTTTAGGGAAGGAAGGGATCTCTAAAGAGCAATGATAGTGCAAGAACAGAGCTGTATAGGCAACCATAAACAGATTTGGCTAGGAGTTAGAAGAAGGTCCTGAACAGCAGGACTCAAGTCACGCAACTCTGTCAACAGGAGCCATGGTGATAGGACACACCATTGTTTTCAAACATGTCTATTAAAGGGATAAATGTGATGGCTAGGGAAAGCGCAAGTGGGACAAAGCGAGCTGTACCTTCTTATTCTAAAAAGCACTGTGGAAAGTATACACATGTACTCCAAAAAAGCAAATCAAAGCTTTGTTGTAACTCAAATGTCTGACTTTTGCACAAGAGATAAACAATTTTAAATGGGTGGTTTTTGATGAATATCAAGAAACATTTTTTTTTGTCTCTTTGAAGAGGCCACAATCCAAATGGTCTCTGTACATTGGGACTTAGAGAACACCTGTAGCTGACTCCAAAGGAAAGATTGTTTTATTGGCTCTTGCAGGCTTTTATCAGATCTTCTGCTTCAATTGTTACATTAATATTATTACCATATCACAACAGATGCAAAATGTCCCATGCAGGTGTGCCCCCGTGGGTACACTGTGTTGCCTGGCCCCTGGAACCCAGCAATTTGCCTCGGGTCTGTTGGGCAGCCGTGGGCTAGGCACCACCGACCTCAACAGCCCTCTGTGCCTATCCCATGTCCACCTGACCCAGCATCACCTGCCGTTATTAGCCCAGACCTGAGAGGCACCAGTATACCCAAAATGACAGTCTGGAAAGGATTTTCTCTTGCTCCATTGCTGAGTGCTGAGCAGGAATGACTCTGAACACAAGCTTGCTGCTCTTGATGGATTCACCCCACCACAACCCCTTGCTGGGCAGCAAATCACTGCACAGACCAGGGCTAGCCCCGGCACGGGGAGCCTTACCCCAAATCGGGATGACCACACAGAAGTTAGGGGGCTTGGTGGCAGCTTCCCTAAAGGACGTCTTTAATGAGAAGGGAGGTTTCTCCATCCTCCACAGGGATGTATGTTCAACGCCAGCACCAGACCTTCTCCTGCAGGTCACCTCCCTTTCCCCTTAATTTCTCTAAAACATTTGCTGGGATTGGTGTTGGCACAGGGATGTTCATGTGGCTTTACCACATGAACATATACCCTGCCCATGAACACACACTCGATCAGCCACTTCTCTTTCTTTCCCAAGAAAATCAGCTGCCCTTTGTGTAAGGAACTTGCTATTTCTGTACCCAGATCCATGAGTCTCAGGAGAATCAGCCATTAACTGCTATCACATAGCCTGCAAATGCTCCTTGCTCTAATTAAGCAATAATTAATGGCTCCAAAGTACTAGGTGGATTCCCAAGTTCTCTGCACTATACAAGAAGTATCAAGTCTGTTTTCGGCTTTTTTATTTCAATTAAAAGAGCTAATACTCCCTTTTAGTGTCCTCGTGTCTACAGTCATAGTACTCATCAGACACTACTATTACAGCAGCGTCTCGCTTGTTCCTCACAAGAAATAATACTTGAAAAAAAAAAGCTTTCCTTCATTTATTTTCTTGGCTTTTTCTCCTGTTATGAGCTCCATGCCCAGACTTGGGTAAGAAAACTATTTTCAGAGGTATTGCAACCACAGGTGACATCTGAAGCCCACTGCAAATACCTTGCTCCATCATACTTGCTCCTTGCTCAGTCCACTGGATCCTCTGCTCAGTTCTTGCAGCAAGGTCAGAATTAAGATGGTTTCTGTGTTGCCTGGAAAATATTATTTTTAATCTACATTTTGTGTTTTCTTAATGATTCCTAAAAGTATGAAGCCTCCTACTGAGGGAATTTAGATCATTATTTCTGGGTGCCTGTATTGTATGGGCTGTATTTGGCTGCAGTCCTAACTCTTTGTTTTTGGCAGGGACAATGTGTGAAGCCTTTAAGTGAGCATTCTTTCCTTGGTCAATTTTTTATATCTGTTTTGGACAAGGCAGGAGGAAGGGGAAGTCCAACCACCTGACAACACCTTTAACGTTACCCTGACAAGTCTTCCACAGAAGTGAAAAACCAAGATGTTGTCTTCCCTTGGGGCATGTGAAACACTTCCCGCTGGTCTCCCTGCCCCCCTCTTCTCCATCCAGTCCAGGATCTTCAGTGCTTTAAATACTGATGGAGCAATACTGTCAGTAGTAAAGACCATCCCCACCCTGAGCAAACCTTTATGAATGAGGTTCTCCAGGGTGCCCCTGAAGAGCTTAGGGCAGCCACAGATTTTCTGAGAGAAACACCCATCGGGACTAACCCAAAGTCACCAGCTATGGCTGAGCCAGACACTCCTGGGCAGAAACCAGAGTTCCCTGGAGAGATACAGGCTCCAGGCTGGGTTTTGCTGGCCCCTCTGAATGGCCAAACCACCAAGGGACAATGCGGCTGCAGTTCAGCAAAGTCTCTAGGAGACATTCCCCTCCCTGGAGAGCAGGGTCTGAAGCTGTTATTGCCTTCACACTCTGCAGGACTTGGCATGGATATTTCCAACTGGTGACTAGGCTCCTTGGGTTGCCGGAGCACTTGGGTTTCACTGTAGCCCCGTTATTCTTTGTGTCTCGAGTGCGTCTACCTCTAGGCGATTTGAGGCAGGTCTGTTTCTAGAGACTTTTGTCCAAGTAGATTGGAAAATCTCCATTCATGCGGGTTGGTGGGAACCCTGCAATGGATTGATACAGTCCATATGTTTCTGCTGGGCTGGTAAGCACTAATATATTATTTTAGAAAATAGTAGTTATTAGCTTTTACCATGGAAAACTTGCATTTGTGGGGCTCTATTTTTACCACTTCATGTTACCATTATTTCTACCACTAATTTATTGACTAGGCTAGGAAAAATGTTGTTCCCTGAATTGCAACTGTTATGATGCCAACGTTAAGTTCATCGTGGCTCCAGCAGCCTCTTAATATGGAGTTACTGTGTCCCATTTTAACTGGATATTGTCTATAAAACGGCACAGGCAGCTGAGCTGAGTAAACAGTGAAGGTGACTGGCTGGTCAATGGTTTTCAAAGAAAACAAAAGGGCTCAGTTTTCTTATGGTTTTCATTTGGGAAATTGTGAGAGCTCACCATGTTTGCTAAAAACATCCCAGCGATGGCTGAGGCTTCCATGGAAATGAAGGTGAATTCCAAAAGTTCCCCAAAATTTTGGCTCGAAAGATTATTCTGACTTAAAGCTACTTATTTACTATTTTCTACTCTGTCATTTGAAAACATTTCATTCACTGTCAGGAAGCAGCCCATGTGCTGCCGGTCTCCCACCGTCCCCAGCTCAGTCCCTGCTCACGGGCACTCCCCAGACTAGAAGTCCTCCAAGCAAATTGGTAACTGCTAGCAGATATCAGGCAGAGTGAGTGTCTTTTTGAAAAGTGCACAACAGAAAACTGGAAACAAATCTTAACTGAAGATAAAACTGGACCTGCTTGTTTGCAAAGAAGTCATCGACGTTATTCATGATGGAATAGAGTTTCAGTCACCTAACATCTGCCTTCTCAAAGTTTGGTGTCTGGCCATCTGCATAGGCTCCTTGTGTAGGAAAGACAGATGTACCTGCAGAGTGCTGTTTGTCCACCCTGACAAATGGTCTGAATGACCAGCAGAAGGAGCTGCTCTCTCATGGCTGATTGTAAGGGTCTCTGGGCAGCCACCAGGCTGTCAGGCAGCCAAATACAGATGGTGCCAATCCTACCCTTAAGATCATCACTACCTAGTGCTTGTACTTTCTGCTTTCCACAGGAAAGGACTTAGGTACAATGTGGACACAGCCCATGCTCGCTGGACCCAAGTCTGCATGTGCAGTAGGTGAGTCATAGCCCATCACACCCTGAGCTGATCCTGCACATCTGTATTCCCCTCCGTAGGATGCCTGTGGCACAGTCTGTGTGTGCCTGCGCTATAAGAAAACCCAAGCTGGAGACTCCAGCAGCTCCACAGCCACAGGACTGCATCGCCAGTGCCAGGGGACAGATGGAGATGGTTGGGCTGGGCACAGCGTGTTCAACCCACATGCACTGCAAGGGGGAACTCCAGCACGCCCAAAGGCCAACATGGGAGCTCAGAGATATGAGTTTGGACTCCTACATGGGCTGGGGGGCTGCAGTCAATGTGCAGAGTGTGTCCCCAGGAAAGCCCCCTAAGCCAACCTGCCTCCTCTTCCTGAGGTTTCCAGTGGAGATCAGCACAGATCTGATGCACAGGGTGGGAAAGAAGTTGTTTCTGTCTCATTTTGATGTCCCCCCAGGGGTTGCGAGCTCTTTGCACAGGGTCAGAGAGGATGATGTTGGGAGAAGGGAGTTGTTCATGTTGTCACTTTCCTACTCTGCTGTTCTCAAGGCTTTGTGCTACATTCCCACATGGAATGACACTGCTTCATGTGCAGTGTGAGCTACTGCTGGCTCCCGTGCCAGGTACAGCCTGTTGCCTCCTTCTGCTGGCTTCACAGCACACACTTGGTGCATTCAGAGCCTAAATGGGGAACAAACATCAACAGTCGTGCTCAGCATAGCACTGTGTTGGGCCTTTTGTCTTCAGGTTGCTCTTCTGTAGAGCATTAGATCAAATTCTCATGGACAATTAGAGCTGGGAGAATATTAACAAAGGAGAAAATTATGCATTGAACACTTTGCTTGCAAAATTCACTGAATAAATTATTCAGCTTTAATGTGGAAGAATAATGGAGGAAATAATTGAATAATGAAATATCATAAAATTAATGGACTATTCTATTAATAATTTTACATCTTGGTCTAATACAATAGAATGGGGAATAAGAAAAAAAGAAAAAATAATTTGGGCATGTTTTGATGAAAACAGAGCAATGGGTCTGTTTATGAAACTGCATGCAGCATTGTCAGCACTCATGAATTTATCATCATTCCTGTGGTGCACAGTGCCTGCACTGAGCATTGAGAGTCCACATGCAAATATCAAACTTCCACCTCTGTGATGACACCAAAAAAATCAAAATGATCACCCGAATTTGGCCTGAACCACCCCCCATCCCTAAGTATTACCCAGTGATTTTTAGGGCAGTCTTGTAATCTTTCAAAGTCAACCTGCCATGAGATTTGGGATCACACTGGTGAACCCGCAGGAAGGTGTGGAACTGCCAGAGCAGCTGCTGCCTGCCCTTGGGTGGCAGGGGTAAGGAAAATGCCCACAGGGTTTGCTGGGTGTTGGTGAAGCCAATGGGGAACTTCCAAAGATCTAAAGTGAGGTGAAATGAACCCTACCTCAGGAAGACTCAATGTCTTAGCAAGACCCTTCAGGGTAGCTGCAGCCAATCAGGAGTGGGAGTCTGATCACCGAACTGCTCATCCCTTCAATGGGTCCTGGGCAACCACATTTTGCCCAGTAAGCTAGTGCGGACTCTTTGTTTCACATCATTTAGCCCAAAGCACACAGGGCTGAGGTGGACCTGCCTCTGCATGCAGTGGGAGGGCAGTCTTGCTGCAGACCCACGTAGCAAGGCTTACGTTTCTTTTCATTAGTTACCATAACTGATGAACCCGCAGAGGGTCAGTATGTTCTTTAGCAATTAACTGAGCTCCAGAGACTGTAATTTGTCTTGTTCATGTTACAGCACCAAATGAATTTTGCTGTGTTTAATAATCATTCTAAAAGCAGATCACAGAGCCAGGAGGGAGGGAGAGATCATATCAATCATTTGTTTTCTAACTCTTTCAAGGAATTTCCTACTGTGTTTAATTTCTTGCTGGTGAGTCCTACATGAGCCTCGGGAAGGCGGGCACTGCTATTATTATTCATTTTTTAATCATCAGAGGGAACTATTTAGCTGCTCTAGAAAATTAACATGCTCCCAAATTCAGGAGGAGCCAACAATTGGGAAAATGCAATTTTCACGGATGCTGTCATATTAGTTTAAATGGTATAATTTAGGGCAGCTTTATAAATAAAGGGATTTTTGAAGGAAATTTAGCTAAAGCTCTTGGATCCCTGCTGCAGAGAATCACTCTTGGGCTATGGGACTGGGCCATTATCCCACTTTGCAAATGAGGCAGAGAGAGAGAAATTGGCTTGCACAGACTACCCAAGGGATACTCCAGCCTCCCTAGTCCCAGGCTGGGACCCAAGGCAATGGCTACCAGGGTGATATTGCATCTCTGTCCTGTCTCAGCTGGATAAGGAGGGCTATTAGAAATAGCCACAGAAAAATAGTTCACAAAATGGAAAGCAGACTAGAATTTGCTCTGATTAAAGAGAAAACAACAACAAAAAAAGAAAATTAGCATTTGCCCTGAAAGCCGACTCAGCTTGAAGGAATTGTCAAAAATCAGTGTAGACAAATCATCCATATTCTGTGGGAAAAGCCTGCTTTTACCTCATTCTGCCTGAACTCATCTGCTGGCACTGCTCCGAGGTCAGCCTCCCAGGCTCAGAGGAAAATAGCTTCAGACAGGTCCTCTGGAGGAAAAGCACCTCCCTTCAGCCTGTCTGCCTTGGCCATGTTTTTTAAAGTCTTCTCTTTCCAGTAACTAGGCAACGCCCACTCGCAACACCACAGCTTGGAATTGGTATGGCAAAGAAAACCCAAACCCCCAAAACCTCTTGATGATGCCCATTGGTACTTACCCTGCAAAGACCCTGGAGGACACTGCCCTGCGTGATGTTAACAGCCCATATGGAAAGTTTATACTGTTCTGCAAGTATCAGCAGAAAATAAAAAGAGTCATGAACGACTCAAATCATTGCTCCTGAGGACTTCTACCCTAAGCCAGGTGCCTTTAGAGCTGGCAATTTGCCCATCTCAATAAAACTCTGACCTGATCCTGGTGCAACATGCTCTGGTTGAGTCACTGGCACTTCAGAGGGTGAGGCCTGCCCACAGCCATGCACTCCCCTGTGCCTGAATGCTTTATCTGAGGGTACATCCCAGGATCTCAGCCCTGTGCACTGAGTTGCTGTCGCTGCAGCACAGTGGCTCTGATACCGGTTCTTACAGGGAAGGCAGCGGGATGGAGGTGGCCTGACACCCAGCTCTGCTCTGCAGCAACGGGGTGCACCAGCCATCCTTTCCCTTTAGGGAAGCCTACCCACATGAACTGGGCTTTTCTTGATGGGAGTTTCTCCTTCAGGAGATGATCTGGGTTTCTGCTGTGAAATCCTGTGGATGTGACATGTTTTGGTATTATGTAACTATTCAGTGACACCTGACGGGAGACATTTCTCACCTGCCTTTCTTCCCAGACATCAAGTGTGCAAAATTTGAAACAAATCATCAGAAAGGCAGTTTCCATAACAATGCTGAAATCTCAGACCTATTTGAAAAGTATTAAAATAACCTGAATTTCTTTAAAGCATTAGACAACTTTTAAAACAGCTATTCCCTGTCCCTCTTCCTTTTTGCTATTCCCATGGCAAAGGCGTCACTAACTCAGTCAGTGCAGCTGGCCCATGGGGAGTGCACTGTCTTTAAGGCCTGGGGGTCAGGTTGGGGCTCCCTTTTTCAGAGGTGCACAATGGTTGGGGTGAAGGAGAGCAAGCTTTGGGTCTGCACTAGAGGGCACTCTTGCCATGCAAAAGTTGTGCAGATGCTTTCCAGAAAGATTTAGGCTATTTCCTAGGCTGCAGTCGGACCAGAGCGCACAGGGGAGATACACGGCTGCGCCATGAGGAGGGAGAGGGACTGCAATGGAGAAACCCCCCTACACCTGCCTGCCTTCCACTCCCGACCAAAATCTCCTTCTGGAGTCTGCAGGGAGATGTATGAAGTGCAGGTCTCATTGTCCTTGAAGGGACAGCCCTGTCTCAGGAGCAGTTTCAAACAGGGGTAGGAGCCTGGTATTTCTTGGGCTGTTTCAGGCTCCCAGATCTGTTAGAGGCATCAGGGGCCAAGCAGGGGTGTTCAATCTGCCATATTAGGCCTGTTCAGGTAGAAATGAGTGGGCACCTACATAAATGTGATCTGTTCGAGAAGAGTTAACGTGGCTGCCCTAAGTGGAAATGCTACTTCATCAGTATTCTGGAGACCAGAAAGGGCCAACAAGCACATGGACCAAGGGTGATCCAGTTGATACAGTCTACTTGGATTTCTAAAGGCTTTTTACAAAATCCTTATAAAAAGTTTTACGGAAATTGAGAGAAGGTCCTGGCATGGACTGGTAGTTGATAGCAGGTAGAGAAGAGGAGGCAGAGGTGAATGGTCAGCTCTCATGGCGGGGAGGTCTCCAGCAGACCCTGTGGGCTCTGTGCTGGGACCTGGGCTGTTCAACACATTCATGGCCTGGAGAAGGCAGTGAGCCACAAAGTGCCAACATTTGCTGGTGATAAAAAGTTACTCGAAGTAGTAAGGAGAAAAGCAAAATGTGACTAGCTTTAGGAGGACCTTACCAGACTGTATGAACAGGCAGTGAAATGGAAGAGGAAATCTGGTGTAGATAAGTGTAAACTGGTACAACTGGTGACAAACACAAGGGGCTCCAGGGTCACCGCCACCACATGGGAATAAGGCAATTTCATGAAAGTATGAAAGTCTCTCTTCGACTGGAACAGAAGTTCACTCACCATCTCCAGCAGGAACCAACACAACGTCAACCCTCTCTGGCAGGAGCCACCATGTCGCCCCCACAGTATGCAGTTCTTGCCACACACGATGCCTGATCTTGCATTTGCTGCCAAAATCCAGTCCCACAGGGATCAGATTCCTCAGTGTTAAGTCTTGTTTTTACTTGCTGTCAGGGTTTAGTTCAGATGACGTGAAATATATATGGCAAATAAACTCCCCATATCACATCTACTGTATGGCACTGCTGAGCGTTAGACAACAACTTTCCTGTCTGCAGCCAGTTTATTTATTGAGGCAACTGATCCATCTGGGCTGCCACTTGGAGTCTGGTGCTGCTGCCTGAAAATTCTGCTTTAATCACCTCTGCCCTGTCCTTTCTTTAGGGATATAATAATAAAGCCTTGTGCTGCCTTAATAAAGAAGTAAAAAGGATCACATTTTAGTTTCCCAAGAAGCTGGAAACTATGTTGACTGACACTTTTTGCATTAACTGAGAAAACTTGAGCTTCCCCAAATGGGCTGTGCTTGCACTGAGGAGGATTTGGTTCCTACTTGAATAAGGAACAAGGATTTGTGTGTACAACAGGCAGAGAGGTCATTTTGGTAGACTGACACATGCAAATTTCTATACGTAAAGTCAAAACAGGCCCTGGCTGGTGTGTGAAGTAGTAGGTAAATATTGAGTTCATGGGCCCAAGTGTTTCTCACTGCAGTGATTTTTAGGGCTGTGCTTGATCCATTATTCCCCCACCTTTAAGCCTGAGTCTGATGGAGTCCAGACATCAGCAACCTCCGATAGAGCTGCAAACCTGCTTTCTGGGCTTCTGCAAAAGTTCCTTTCATTAAACCCACCTACAGACCTCATTTCCTATGGCTGATTTCTACCCTTGGATGTTTGGAAACACTTGTCTCCTGAGGACCTCTGCCTGCTCAGGCTGCACAGACATGCATTGTGCTGTGCTGGCACAAACCCACTGATAAGAGATTTAATATGAAAGCCTGCTCAGAGAGAAGAGAAATAAGACTGTCTCAGCTGACAGTCCCAAGAACAGGACCCCAGAGCCATCCACAGGTGCTGTTTCTCTCTGATATGACAGTTCTTCTCTTCTGATAGTTATTTTTCCTTGCTGAAAGCTTAGCCTCCTTGCTGAGAGGTCAGTGTCTTCTGCCCATCCCCCAAGTCCTGTTCCCTACTTGCTAGTAGCTGCTTTCACAAACCAGTGATTTCTGGGCTTTCTTGTCCTTTCAGGCCATTGGAGAAGAGCTCCAAGGAGCTTCCTCCAGCCTGCCAGATGCCCGGTTCTTGTCTCTCTCTAATGGGATGCACATGCATGGGCTGCACTTGAACACTTAGAGCACAAAACCAGCCTCCTGCCCAAACCACTGGCCATTTCCTGGGACATTTCGGAGTCTATTTTAAGGAGGTAGGAGTTGTGATGGGGAAGACTAGAGATGAGGTGGAGATCAGAGACACAGAGACACCACCACAACCATCATGACTTCCTTTCCTCCCCAGCCATCTTGTAGACTGCTCACCTATCTTGGCTTCAGCTTGTTCTTGTGATCTCTACATTTCCCACCATGTAAAAAGAGGGATGTGTGGAGGAGAGGTGTTAGTCCCATCATGTCCAAAAGGATGCAGCTTTCAGCAGACTGATGGTACAACACAGCCAACCCAACATTTAGTCCCAAGGCTTCCTTGTGCCAGGAGACAGTGTATCTACAGTTAAGAAGTGCCAGGAGACAGTGTATCTACCCAGCCTTGCCTGGCACCAGTTGGGCACCTTTGACCTGATGGGAAGTGAGAAATATTCAGGACTTTATTTAGCACTTTAGCAGAGTAGCCAAGAGTTGCTCCAGCTCCATCAAGCCAGTTCTCAGGCCAGGAGAAATGTACAGAGGTGAAGGACTGGCCATTACAGAGGACGTGTGAGACCATTCCAAGGGAAGCAGCAGGGCCTCTCAGCTCAGATGGTGCCTGGTGGGTCAGGACACGGCCTAGACACCCAGGTTCCCTTGGTCTGGCCAACCCCACACTGCTCGTAGCTGGGTGCCTCTGTCCCTTGCAGCCAGGGCTTCTTTCACAAGGAACAGCAAGACATAGCTCCTTCACAAGGACCAGTTTTCCATTTAGTCACCTGGGTAGAAAGAAGGCAGTCCTTGGAGAGAAGAAAGGTCGAGGACTCAGCCAAAGCAGGGGTGACATGTCTTTCAGTCACTGGGCCCAGGTTGGCAGAGGCCTGCTGACAGCACTGCTGCGATCTCAGCATGGAGAGCTCTGACGACTCCGAATAGGACTGGACAAGTGCAAAATGCTATATTTCCTTCACAAAGAGGATCAGCACAAAGGGACAGGTCTGAGATCCAGCTGTAATTTAATGAACTTGCAAAGCCAAGGACTGCTGTGTCTGGGGGGGAGTTCACTCTGCCTCAGCAGCACCAGGCGCTTGTAGCTGACAGGATCCAGCCTACCTAACAAGAAAAAGGGGAGCTTCTAACCTGTTTGCATTTAATGAGCAAAGCACATGTATAACTGCCATCCGTGCAAGCCAGGCTCCAGTTGCTGGAGCTCAGAGGACTGGAAGAGCAAAGCATGCTCCTTTGGCTTTTCTAGACCCATAAGAAGGCAAACTGGATTCGGAGTGTCTTTCTTCCTTTGAAGTCTTATTTCACAAAACAGACAAAATAAAAAAAGGTCTGGAATAAAAAAAAGGATTGGGCCACATGAAACTCAAACGGAAATATTTTAATTACTGCTCAAATGAGTGACTCGGAGCAATATTGCACTGGAGGCAGTTAGAAGGTAATTGTACCCCTCTGCCTCGTTACAGCTCAGGGACAAACTGCTTTGGCCAAGGTGCACCAAGCCTGCAGATCTGCCCCTAAACCATATTCCTCAGAGTACTTAAAGCAATGTGTTGTGATGAGGCTGTGGCAGCTGGACAGGGCTGTCCTAGCCAGGCGGAGCACCTCAGTAGCAGCACAAGGGCAGGGAAATAGGGGCCTGCACAGCACCACATTCTTGGGGGTCAAGCTGTGTCCCCTCTTTGTCTGACCACAGTCTGACTCACTTGGCTGGAGGTGCCTTCACCTGCTGCTCTTCTGGGACCTGGCTGTGTCCTCTGAGCACGCCACAGCTTGGCACATCCTGCTCTACTGTCCAAGAGCTCCTTCACTAGAGCAAGATTGAACACAAACTTTGGAAGAGAGGCTGGTGCACACATAGACTCTCACACTGTAACATTTGGCAGTTGGGTATTAACACCGCCCTCCCGGATTCTACAGTCATGCCACTGCTTTTCCTTAGTCATGCCACGATAGCATGCTGCAGAAAGAAGCATATATGTCCCAAAATACAGCTAATATATAGAGACACCCTAGCAGACAACCCAACAGAAAAGCGTCTCTGAGGAAGCAGGTATGGGAACCTGATGGTATGTTCCCTAAAGCTCCAGCACTTGCCAGCTACACAGCTAAGTGCACCCTACCAGCCTTTCCAAAGCATGAAGAGCAAAATGAAAAGCCTGACATGCCAAGTCCATGTGCTGACCGTAAGGCTTGTGATACTCTCTCCACCCTCCTCTATCCCTGCAGAGAAGCTTTTATTTCATGCAGTCATCTGGGAGATCTTCTGGAAGGGCTCATCTCCACGTGTAGGTCACGGCTGACCTAAGCTCATCTTGCATAAGCCAACATATTGAATCTCAGCTGTTAGCATGGCCAACATTTCAGAGGTGTGTCAAATAGAGATATTAAGATCCCTGCAACCCCATCTCCTTGCCCTTCAAATGGTAGGCAAACACCTCTAAGTACACTGTAATTGATTTAGACACCATCTGTTTCTTTGTTTATGTGAAGAGTTATTGATTTCAGGTTAGTCCCTGGAGTGTTTATTTTGTAGATGGCTTGTTGTGAGTTTGGTTATTCATTCTAAAGTTACCCCGTCCATTTGCTGATAGCTGTACCCACGAAAAGAGAGATCACACATCCCCAGGCTGTACCTGCTTTAGAGGAAAAGCCTTGCTTTTAGTTTGTGCTGGATAACCTTACTCAAATCAGAAGGACAGCAAGGGCCCGTCCCAGAGGGCAATGTCTGGTCCTTGCCTTTTCACATGAAAAGTGCACCATCTCGTCCCCATAATTTAAGCCTGATGACTTTGAGCAAGACCCATTTAATTTGCTGTCATGCTTTGCTCATTAAATCCCCTGAATTGCTTTATTTACTAACATATTTCTTCTAAATTGCTGTATTACTTAACTGAATTTATTTATTTACAACGGATGGCAGAAGAGAAAGACAGCTGCAGCGGTTCCTTGCTGACAATCACCCAAACCACAACGTGATAGTAGCAATGAAAAAGCACTGGATTTTGGGTGCTACCAGCATGTTGCATAAGCTCTGGACAGAGCAGCTAATGTGTCTCTCATAAGGACATTTCTCCAAACTTGGGGGAAGATTTTCAGATTACTTAATTGTTCCCAGATGTTGCTTGCCCAAATGAATACAAGCCAGACCCCCTCAAGCACAGATTTAATGGTGTGAACAGCACAGAGTAAGCTATGGGAAGTCTGGGGTGATTCTTGCAGTATGTTATCTTCTAAATGAAGGGATTAACAATGGTTTCTGTTGGAAACCACTGAACTCTGACCAACCAACTAAACAAATGGAGACAAAACAAACGCTCCTTTAAGCTTCTTCATTCCCACCAGTCATTCAGGTGTACTGAAGCTTTTTTTTAATTTTTTTTTTTACTACGTTCATTAGAATGGCACAAGCCAAGAAGAGAGAAAACATGCTGGTGGTTCTTTGCAATGCCCTGAAAGATAATGAACAACAGCCTTTCCAAGAGACCTAGAGGGAATTTTGCTCAGGATAAGACCAGAAATGAGGATGTATGCTATTAGAGGGTCTGATGGGAAACAGATTTCAGGGACAGCTTCCTGAGGGCACCCAGAAGACAGTCCTCCACCTAATCCTGGTCATTCTGGATGAACAACAGCTTGTTTAATCCTACAAATGTGCCTGCTGCTGGTTTGAGATTAGTTACGAAAGATGGTATCTCCAGCAATTGCAATAAGCCAGAGTGGAAATATTTGTTCAGGAATCAATGGTTCTACATCTGCTGGGTGTCTAGTAAGTACCCAAGGGTCCATAATGCAGCCCAGTGAATTATACCCTCCGCCACAGTTATGAGTCATGGACCATCTCTTTTCTACTCAGCCCTGGTAGACCCACTATTGAGTCAAGCTCAGCCTGCTCAGCTCATATGTCTTTTCTACTGTAGATAAGAAGTTGTCTTCTACCCTTCTGATCAGCATTGGCATTGCGCAGGCAGGAATCAACATGCAGCAGTGAATGAATCCTCACCAGGGCACAACAAAGAATGGTGCTTTGTCTGGTGGTCTCATGATGCAGTTTGGGTCAAACAAACTCCTGTTGTCATGTCCTACCTATTTTGTCCCTAAATTGTGTGCTCCTGCTGCCCACGATGAGCTAGGTCTGAGCCTTTGCACTCAAGAAAATAACATTGGCATTCCAATGAGATTTTTACAGTACACAGTTTTAAATCTCCTCTTGAAATTCCATTAATTCTGCAAACTTACCATGTGGTGCTGTTACAGCTACAGCAGTTACAATCTGGAGTGAGTCTCCTGGAAATTAAATGGTATGAAAGATCCTTATCATCAGGCAGCTGGACATGTACAGCGTCACTCCTAACACATCTAGTGTAAATCTCACGGCACGTTACAATATGTAGCTCTGTATTAGACCATCTGCGCTGGTTTTGTCCTTTACACTGAGTATTGTAGAGCAGCAATGTGAAGGTCATCTGTGCAAGTGGGAGACTTTGCCACTGCTTTTGGCTTTGCCTCTGTGAGTTTTACAGGGGGACATTACCAATCATGGGGCCAAGAATTTTCTGCAGTACCCAAGGATTGCTAAGCTCTTCACACCCTTCTTGCTCTCATTTTGTACTAGCTTATATTTGCAGGAAAGCGGATGGTTTGCCAGATCCAGCCAGAGGAGATTCTGGCATAAAGCATGCCTTCCTGCCACTTAGTTACTTGCATTTGTTGCATTCCTAGTATTTACATTTTTTTTCTACAGAGCTGTGATGAGTATTTGAACTGTCAGGGGGTGCTGTGCTTTCCCAAACCTTTCATCTGAGCCTTGACAAGCTGAGTTTTTGGAGAAGAGTTAAATGAGGAGCAAGCACCGATGCTGTCAGGGACCAGCATGGAAGTTTCACCACACTCTAGTTTGTATGATTTACACTGTTGGGTCTGATTTGTGACACAGCAAAATGACAGTGGCAATATTTGCTTATTTGCGCACTGAAACACCGTGTTTTACAGTGCTGAAGCAGTACAGCTTATACCTCTGCTTCTGCTGAAGTAGTTACTTCAGAACAGAAGTGTAAACCCCTATTTTTATGCACTTACATTATTAGTCTATCCTAGCAATTACTGCATCAGAACCTGTGATATACTGCACCCCTTATCCCGAGGATGGGAAATTACTTTTATTTCTTCTTTATGATTAACATATAGATCAGCATTGAGACTTACTCAATAAACCAAAGTCATTTTTCTTCTGCAGCTAACACGAGTGCTGGGGGGTTTGACATGGCTCAGAAATGGTTAAGTTCCTGTAGCTTAGCAACTCATCTGTAATTAAGGGCATCTGTCTAGAAAACATCCTCCTCTATTATGGGCTGTTGTGCTGACAGGTGCTAATGACTGCCATTAGCTGAGGTTTTGTTCCCAGACAATGACAGACCTTGTTAGAAGCAGTGACTCTGCCAACCCCTCCTGGGACCAGGGGGGACCATCAGGCCTTTTGTGTGATGGGCACCAGCTCTCCAGGGTGGTGGCCCTGGGCTCCTGGCAGGACTTGCTGTGCCCATGGCAGAGCAGGCTGCTGGCCTGCACCTATTAAATGCAAATTGCCAGCTGGAGCATAAACCCCTGTGCTTCTGGGGGACTGGAAGTGGCTGATACAATACTGAGAAATACCAATTTCTTTATGTTTCACAAGTGTTCTTGAAAATTCTTGGAAAGGCAAGTTGACTTGTGTCTGAAAATCTCCTTAGGCCTGCACAGCACTAACAGCTACACTTTGTTCAAAGTTGGATTTTGCTCTTTGCTAATCTGAAGGGGGTCAAGGGTAAAATTTTGACCAACTTTGTATTCCAAGGGGGACTCCTGGGAGAAGTTACAGCAGCGTAAAGAGAGACAGCCACATTCCAGAAATAATTCTTGTTCTCTCAGCACAGGGAACAAAACTTGCACGCTTGGAGCAAGATGTTTATTCCAAACATCAGACAATTTTTTTTCCAGAGCTTGAAGCAACTCCTACTGGCTTCCAAGAAAACTTTACAAGGGTACTTTAAAGCAAGCCAGCAACTTTAAGGTAATGCTTGCCACTGGGCTGCTCACAAGCACCAGCAGGCAAGGAGAGCCTGGGAGAGCCAAACTTCAAGGTTGATTTTAAGGCCAGAAGGAATCCCATGCCATGTAATACTGTATTAACTTTTCCAGCTTTCACTTATCTAGCTTCATCTTCCCACTGTTAGAATGATTAAAAAAAAAAATCTTTCAAGTATGGCTACAAGAGCAATAACAAAATATGTTTTTCCTTTTCCAATGCATCAGATCAAATGTACTGCTGAAATTTGTCAGGTTTCTTATAATTGATAGTATGCAGCTTATTAGCTTTTGATAAAATAATTATCAGGGTCTATTCATGCCATTTACGGAGTCCATCACATTGTCAAGCCTTTGTTTGTATGATGAGGTGGTCTCTCATCAACAGTATCACACAATTTGAATTGAAAGCTGGGCTCCAGTGGGCTACTATTGTTGGCTTGCTAGAAATCCAACATGACATAACAATTTCTTTTGCTGTAGATAAATAGCCCTGTAAATAATGTCACCAAAGCTCGCTGTTGCTTCAGGATGGATGTTGCCAGCTATGGAAAACAAACATCTCGGTTTTGGTTTGTTGCTTTATTGCAAGAGACGCTACCCATTGCTGAGCTTTGGCCTTTACATAGCAGTGGGAGGTCACTGTCCTGTGACTCCCTTTATATGACTTTTGTTCAGAAAATATTTTTGAAGATTGCTAAGATTATCCATGATTCATGCCAATAAGGCCTAATTTGCTGTACACAAACATTTCCACTTTGTAGCCATTTCCCTGATCTCTGGGTAAAAGCAAAGAACACGGTGGAAGCTTTTATTTTCTATGAAAAGCAGAAGCTTTTTAACTGTCAAGTTTTGCTTTTCATACTCCACATCTCATAGGTAAAACTGGGACAACTCAACAGCATTGTTGAGCAGTCTGGATCAGAAAAAACAGGCACACAGACAGGAATCATCTGATAGGAGAAACAATCTAAAAGATGTTTTTCTGGTAGTTGGAATCTGCAGTAAGCATTGGGAGTCTATCCCTCGACAGGTATTGCCAAAGTGGTCAGGCAATATTTAAGTTTGCTATAGCTAAACAGATAAAGTTTAACTGACAATAGCCAATATGGGTGTATTGGGTTGGTGCGGCAAGGTTTTGGTAGCAGGGGTTTACAGGGGTGGCTTCTGTGAGAAGCTGCTGGAAGCTTCCCCTGTGTCCAACAGAGCCAATGCCAGTCGGCTCTAAG
>JANHGO010003925.1:0-26027 GCA_024606505.1 Aquila spilogaster | reverse complement strand
CAAGGAAAGCTCAAGGAGAAGATGGGGGGGGTGGGGGGGAGGGAGGGGGCTGAGCTGTTCATACCTGAAATTCTTCAGAGGAAGTTTTGCCTTCTCATCTCGGTGGATTGGTTTTGTGGTTTTTTTTTCCTCTTTTTCTTTTTTGAAATGATTTGGAGATTAGAATCTGACAATTGAAAACTTTAAAGGAGTGAGTTTGCTCCGCGGATTTTTACAGTGTGTGACATTTCCAAGTGCGGGACGGAGAAAGTGCAGTGATTTTTTTTTTCTCTCTCTTTTAAAGAACCTCGTTTGAAGCACCCATGGGCCCTCAGGTGGTACGGTATTCCCGTTAACAGGGTAACACTGTAATTTAAATCCAAGTTCACTTTCACAAATAGGTAAAAGGAGTTTACAAGAGACTACGTGTTACAGTATTTCTAAAATACCTTTGAAAAGTTCTAAATATTAGCATAGAAGTAAACTAGAAATGCCGAATTTTTCCAAATGTAAAGTAGGAGTGATGGTGGCTGTTACATCATTTTTAAATGATCCCTGAATCAAATGACACCAAAGCCTCTACGTGTGTCTGTAAGGCTCCGCTGAATGTAACTGTTATTCAGTGGGTGGCTGCCTGCCTCCCTAAAGCTGAAGGAATAAAAATCTGGCTGAGGGCACTTAGGAAAACCCTTTAAAAATTAAATGGCTTAAACTCGTGTGGATGCGTCTGACTTCAGCTGATGCAGAGATGTCTGCATCCTCTCCGTTCCCTCACTCACCCAGACAGAGTGTGCATCGTTCATTTCTGCACCTTACAGTAGCGTGCATCTTTATGAACTGTGATCAGAGAAGTCAGTACTGGTGGAACCCCCACCCTCTGCTACTGAAGAGGCATTGATGTTGGAGGCTTTAAGCTTTCAGTCTAAACAAAACTCAAACATTTTGGTAGGAATAGCTGGATGTATTGCTGTTGGGCTGTAGTGAGCCCATGCTGATCTTTCCACTGCCTGTGCTCTCCTTACAGAGATGGCCAGCACGTATGGGTAGCAGTGTACATTACGAATCCTTCCATAAAACGGGTAATGAGCTGTCAGACACCCGTGGTAAGAAAACAGTACACACACGCTCATGCACACGTTCTCTGCACTTCTTCTTGCAAGACTAAACTTTGACTTCTGGTGGCATGAGGCAGGTTTACTTTCTGCTGTGTGTATACTTTCCTATTTAAACAAAACCAAACCAACAACGCTGTAACAGCAACAAATACCATCACACTAAATCATTCTTCGCTCCCGCAGTCATTTTGCTTATAGCTCACAGACTATATAACCCCTTCCCACAGATTTCTCAGATATTCATGAGTGATACCTGCACAATTGTAACGAAAACCAAACCCAGGCTGTGTAGGAACAACAGGGAAATGTATGACTTCCTTTTCACCTGCTGTGCCCTTATGTAATGAAAAAGAACTACCGTTCTTTTCTATGCATCAGATCAAGTTTTGCCCCTTATTTGTGGCTGCAAGAATAATAAAGAAAAATAACCAGATGTCATAGGGACAGAACACTTCCCCATGTCTTGTCCACTCTCTCTGGATGAGAGTTTCATGAAAACTGCAGGATGATTACAGGGAAGGTTGTGCCTTTCCCCAATGATAGCACACTGTCAGGGATATGCGGCTTGCCAGGTGGTGGCAATAACAGCAGAGGCACAGTCTCCTTAACGACAGTGGTAAATGTGCCATAAGATGAACCGTAGCAACCTTATGATAGTACAGTTCATGTTTCCTCTAGTAAGAGTTACTTTAATGAGGCTCCTGGCATCACTGTCATTCTTTCAGAAGTTGGCTGTATGAATCAGATTTGTTTTTTATTGCTTATATTTTGAACAGCTCTGGGTTCTGAGAGACAAACTGGGTAGTGGCTGGGCAGGGAGGGGACACCAGCACCTGTCTTTACGTTTTTAATCTGGCAAAACAACTTTCTGAGCTGTTTTAGCTTGATGTCCTTGCTAGCTCCAGAAGTGGAGCGAATATTACTTTCAGACAACATTTTCAGCAGTTTATAGACCTGTATCCTTGTTTAATTAGGAATAATGTTTTTGTATTAGATTTCCCTCAAGCAGAAAAAATGGTTACATGTGAGTGCAGGTCCACAGAGGATGATAAGCATATGGCTTCCTACAACCTTGGTAACAGCCATCAGGTCAGTATTTGGCAGATCGATGTATCCAGGAAGCTAGCAGGTAGCTGAGATGCATCAGTCAGTCTAGAACATGGTCCTCAGGTACTCATGGCTACATCTAAAATGAGTGAATGAGCGTTGTAACTTCTTCCTCTCTTTCCAAACTGTGAACCCAAACAATATGCTTGAGTCTCCATCTGTGTGCAGGAGCAGAGGAGAAGCATGAAGGAAGAGCTGAATTGTTTTTGGGAAGCCAAGATATGCACCAGGGTCCGAGAGTTTTATTTAAGTTTTTGTGGGTTCATTGGCTTTGACATAGCCCAAAGCTACTTTAAACTTGTAGCAATCTTGGCCTCTTGTGGTCAAAATTTACTCTTTGCTAGAGTTGCTCCTGGACTTGTCTCATGTGTAGAAGCATATTGCAGAAATACGCACAGTGGGGGGAAACATGATCTTTCAGTTCTGAATTACTAACTAAGCCACAGCGATGGATGGCAGAGGAGAGCATTATTTAGTATTCTACTTACTGTTATTTCAAATAAACAAACATTGGCAACAGAACAATGGCTTTCATTTTGGGAAGGTAGGCTGAGAGCTGTCTCATAAGAAACTGTGAGACTTGGAGGGACTGTAGCCAATTTGGCTGCTCCTGCTTTTTCCTCCCCTTGTGTCAAATAATAATGTAAAACATTCTTCATTTCCACAAAATATCTTCAGTGTTACCTTGTTTATGGAAAGTCAGGTAATAGTCTGGAATTCCTGTAGCACGCCGTTGGAATGCTTTTTCGATGCTGTGTTTTTATTCTGACCTACGATCTGCACCTATTCTTTCTGGGTGTAGAAAACTGGTGATAGCTGAGCCTTATTGGCCTATTATATCAGGGGAATTGCCTTATCTTGAGGTTATAGGTACTTTTGTTTTGAAACACAGTGTTCTGAAGAAAGCTCAGTCAGTTCCTAGTATAAGTAAGTTTAAGATCACTATGCTTATCTCCACACTTAGTTTGGCATTGTTTTGCCATATTTTTGGAACCACTGGCTTAGCTTTTATCTCAGTTGCGGTGTTGTGTGTGTGCATGTGCTTGTACAAACAATAGGACACAAGTGTTTCTTATTTTAAAATCTTGATGACTTGTAACATACCACAAACTATTTAATTTTATGCTTTCAAAGCCTTGCTGAACCATGTGTCTTTCTCTATATAACATCGATCTTAGATCTTACAAAGGAAGAAAGTTTGCTTGAAATCACTTCTCGAAATGAACACCTCTGCCTGTTAAAAGTTTCTTTCATCAGAGGCTGAATATTTCAGGGAATAATTGTTTTCTTTTTCTCCCCTGGCACATGCTTTATGAGTATTCAATAGTATTTAATGCCCTGGATAGCTTCCACAACACTCACCAGTACAGGATGGACCACTAAGGTAGTTCAGTAAAGGGAAGCTAAACACAATCAAAGCTTTCCAAGTTAAGGACCCATTTGGATGGCGCCTGCAAACCCAAACATTTGGAAAAATTACTCTAATTTTGACTCAAAAACCAAGACCATAAATAAGACTGTAAGTGGCTCCAGATCCTAATAGCATTGTTACAGTAAATGGGCATTGGTACAATCAAGGGTACATCAGCTCTGAAAATAAAACACTTTCAACAATGCCTCCTTGCTATAAATTCACTCTCAAGACACTTCTCATTAAAGAAACAAAACCAAAACGTGTGAAGATTTATTACTGAAAGAAGTCAGCAAAATCTTTGATCAGAAGTTAAAAGTAATATTTCTGCTCACAGCCAACATAAACTGTACCTTATTATATGAAATATATAATGGAGATGGCAAGTCAACCTCACACCTGGAAGATTTTAAAGCTAGAAGCGAAGAGTGGAAGTGACTATCAGTGGGGAAGGAAGAGCAGGACAGAGAAAACAGAAAGAGGTAAATCACACATGCTTTGTCCAGTCGTGATATTTTCATCCTTCCATTATGGCCCACTGAATACCTTGAAGAACAGCCATGTCTATTCCTTGAAAGTTGGTAAATCCCAGCGTTTGATTCGCTTTGAGAAGCCTCCGAAGGTTTAGCTGCTATCCAAAACCTATCTGAACTGTGTTGGTTTGGAAATCAGGATACAAGACTTTTCAAGATCTGGCTTGCTCAGGACTCTGCTAGCATTTCCACTTCTCCAGCCAGACCAGACTTACCACAGGCGCAGCCATTTTCACAGTATTTGGTACTTCCATTTCCTGTCAGGCCTGAGACCAGGAAGTAGAGGCGCCTGAAAATTAAAAACTGAGTAAGAAAGGTTTGAGATCAAAAACCTATTTTTTGAGCAGCAAATGAAGGTTTGAGTTTGGTTCAGGAGTGGCATTTTTATCTGAACACATTCCTGCAATCTTTGGGAAGCTGTGTAGTGAGGAGGAGTTAGATTTTGCTGAGGACCCAGAGATTTCCAAATGTTTTTTGTTTACTTCAGGATCAGACCCCAAGTGTTTCTAAATTTTCTGTGAAGGAAATACTTCAGGTTGATTCAGTGTTATGTTTGGAGGTAGAGTTTTAGAAAGTTCAGATACCAGATGGACAATGCTGGCTGTGCCACAGTCCAAAGCTGGAAAGCTTTCTCCAGAAAGAATATCAAAATCGTTTTTGACTGTACGAGTACTGCCCTCCCCTCCTCTTCCTCTCTGCTATGTTCTACAGTCAAATTCCGGTGACGCTGGTTGTTTTGATCTTGATGGCCCTGCATATTCTCATGGGGCATGCTTCTGTTGACATTTCTCTATCACATTCTGGTTATTAATCAATACACACTGCCTTCATTTTTATCTACTGTGGTAGATAAGACACTTTCCAGTGTAACTCTATATGGATACCTAAAAAGAGGAATTGCATCAGGAAAAAAATTGCAGTTTACAGTGTGCTGATGTTACACAAAATAATTGATACCAAAGGAAAAGGAAGGGTAATTTTAGATGTAGAAAAAACATTGGCCATAGGCAATGCTTGGTAATTGCCTTCAGGAAAAGAAAGTTGACGGAACAGAGAAGAGCTGGTGTAGCATAAATAACTGTGCAGTTCTTCCTGTACTTTTTCAATTTTTGTCTAGTTGTCTTATCTACGCAGAGAATTGTTCTGAATTACAGTCATTGGTGTAGCGCAGTGGTGTGCATAGAAGGCAAAAACTTTGGTTATGGGAAGGTGAAAGCTGCCCAAGAGTATATTGACTGGGATTTCAGTTGATGAGGTAACATTTGGTAGCAGATGGTTTCTTAATATTACTGTATTAAATTATGAATTGTCTTCAAAAAAGCAACATTAGCACATTATCATGCCTTAACACGAACCCAGGGAAATAAGTTTATGTGGAGTCAGTTTTGCAAACTGAAGTTTTAGCCAGTCTTGGCAGAAGAAATTGCCTTGATGAGTTAGTAACTGCCCTTCAGTGATTTTTTTTTCCCCTTTCTAATTTATTAGCCTTCAGAAATGACCAGTAAGCATTTCATCAGCTGCTGAAAATCCAGGCTAATAGAGAATACATCCTAGACTTCTTGTCAGGACAGAGAGAGAAAACATTTCCTGAAGGCGATCCATTCCAGCTCTCTCCCTGGCTTTCTCAATATGCTGCTAGAAAACTCGCTCAAGAATGTTTACCTCAAACCTATCCAAACCTCGCCTTTTTTTTTCATTTACTTCTGACTGCTTATTCTGTCATCTTCCGAGACACCAAGTAAAGATCCTTTCTTCTTTTGTGTTACCTTAAATTTGTTCTGGGGATGTAATAATATACTTGCCTGTCTTTAGGTGTTCATTTTCAAACTGCATACAAATTAGCTGTCATACATATGCCATAAATCTTCAACACTATCCTAGAGCACCTGAGGAGTACTTAAGTGAAAACAAAGAAGAATTCCACTGCTCTGGAATGCTCTTTATTTATGTCAAGCCTGCATGTTGTATTTTACAGATTCTTAGGATACAATTACTGCTATAAGGTGCACAGTCTTTTGTTGGGGCTACATTTCTCATACATCTATCACTATCCTAACTTGTGCTCAGTATTCAAGCAAGATACTGTCAGTGAATAAGCACATAAATAGTCAGAAGAGGTTGGTACATTTTTCAAAATGAAAGTAATGGCAGACAAAAAATCATTTTAATTATAATCAGGATGGACTCACTATGATCCACATAGCAAGCTGTGGTGCAGAGAAAAACTACAGATTGTAAGCATGTGTAGTTGTCAGGGAGGGAAGGCAGTGACTCAGTTTCATTATCTTTCTCCTGCTCTTATCCAGAGTAAAGCAGAGGAGTGGTGGAGTTTAGTCTGAGTAAAAGAGTCTGCCATTGAGTCTCATTAGTTTTTTGAAGGAGTGGGAGAAGAAAGGGTGATGTACTGGTGGATACGCAAGCTATTTAACCATATTTTAACCATAATTTGACTACGTGAACAGAAATGCTATTAAACCAGACCATGTGATCTACAGTATTAGAGAGCAGAAAGTGTGTGATCTGCCTGGGATCTTGATCATGTGATCTAGAGAATTAATTTCCAAACCTTTCTCTTTGCTGGGTGATACTATTTAGAATGGCAGGAGATATTGCCATTGGCTGTGGCATCTTTCTGTTGATGGAAGAGGTTAGACTCAGGGACCCCTTTTTGGAGAATACAGAGGGGAGATATGGAGGTGGCAGCACACCAGAAAGGTGGTGCTATTAAAATGAGAGAATCTCATTTCAGTGAGGCTATTGGACACATGAAGTGCTGCCTGCCATGCACTTGCCTTTCTCCTGACTTTGTACAGGCACACAAAACACAATGGATTCATATTTAGAACTGGGAGGTGGACTTCATGATCTTAAAAAGAGAGTAGCCATCGGAGATAGACATTGTAAGGACACGAGGAACACAGCTGCCACAGTGACTGGATCAGTTGTCCCAGTTAGTGCATGCATCTTCATGGCCATCTGCTTAGGTGAGGAATTAGTGCATTTAATCACAAGGTTTTAAACATTTCTCATTCCCTTTAGCATCCACAGAAATGCCACTTAGTTCAGCCAAAGTGAAGGCTCTGCAGAGTTGTATTTATCAAGTACTGCTGTCATCATGGGCCACTTTTTAACACCAGTAGTGCTGTATAGCACTACTCAGGGGGAGCTATCACGTGGACTGATGTGTCTGTTAGAGTGAAAAATCACTGTGACGTTGTTTTTTAAAGTCACAACTGTTACTGAAACAAATAAGTGAAACCTGGTACCAAGTATACTACCTTGTAGCTGAGGATAGCACAAATTCTAAAGATGCCTTTATCCCCACATTAGGGTACAGGTAAGAAAAAGACTGCCAGCAAAGAAACTACAGAAGACTAATTTCACTTATGTTGATTTGTTTAGTAAATTGTCTCTGGTCTGTTGGGTGGATGACTTTCTGGAAGCAGCCATCAAAGATCTGAGAGACTTTAGACAGAAGGGAGAGAGTGAGTTTGTACACATCTTCATTTCTTCTCCTGTCCATTCCATTGCAAATACAGCCCAGTGACATTGCTTTTGCAGCGGTCGTCAGGGGCAGAGAGGTCACCTGTCTTCTTCTATGGCACTTTCGGGATCCACCACCGGAGGGAGTGCAAGAGCAGCACGGTCTCCTCCGTCCCCACTGGGAAGGGATGAAAGAAGTAGAAACACTTAATTTTATGAGCCAGCTGCCTATTTCTGGAAGGGCCTTACAATCAGGTAACCTTCATTTTTGTCAGCACCTGTCACTCAGTTACCCCTCAGACAGGACCTCAAATGAGAAAAATCTCAACAAAAGATATTAAAAGGTAGAATTCAGATCTATGAAAAGAAAGTGTCTTTAGTGTCATGCCTTGCCTTGACATTAGTTACTCATTAGCATTGGTGGGAGCTCGAAATAGGCAGGTGTGAACAAGAGGGGAAGCATGGCCTAACATACATGCTGCTCTCGACTCCAGGAAGGTTTCAACCTGTAGAAGGTGTATGCCTTGTTTGTTTAACTGCATGTACCTATATGATTTCTTCTTGCAGCATTTACCTACAAGAGTTGTGATAAGCAAGATAAAATAAAGTGGAAAACTTATTTTCCACATTGTATTTAATAGGGTTAAGTTTCAGAGCCCATCCTCCTGGGAAAGCAGATTTCAAGCACGTCAGATTTTTGATGGATTTCAGCCTGAGTGGATTTAGTTGCAAATCTGAACTTTGAACAGGAGGTTTTATCTTTCCATCTTGTTTCCTCCTTGAAAGGCTTCATAAATTACATTTCTGAGAGAAAGGGAAAGAACTTTTGAGAGGGGTGTTCGGTTGGCAAATTGCTCTTCTGTTTGTTTCCCTTTTCCAGGTGCTGAACAACTCTCAGAGTGTAAGTTCTGTCTGCTTGGTACTGGAATTTCATTAGATTGCAATAAAATTATAGGGCAATATTCATGCACTGATAATTGATTTATTTGTGAAGAGAAGAAGGTAAAAATCTAAGGAGTCAAATATTTATTTCTGTGAGCTTATTGCTGTAATTTTCTCCATTGCAAAATGGGTATACAATGCTGCAGTTCTGAAATGTCAGTGTTTTACCTGCACTAAACACAAAACCAGGAAAGATATAAGGCAGTGAGAGCCAAATCAGAGTATTTCCTACTAGATGCCCAAGTCAGATCTGACACCAAGATGAAATGTCATTAATGTTATTGATAGAGATTACTTTATGCATCCAGGTGGCTGGTGAGAAACCCGCAGAAGTACAGCAAACAGCAGTGCTGGTTTGTTTAAGTGGTCATGGCCAAAGGGGATCTGCAGTGTGCAAAGGGCCAAGTGTCATCTGCATGGTATTTCCTGACTTGAGAGAGCTTAGTGTTTGAACCTTATCATTGCCCTAAAGCTGGGGTTCTCAAGCTGTGATATGTATTTCCTTTCATGATGCAAAACTCTCTCCCCTAAAGGAAAAAAAGGCCCTAACCAATGCGGCCTGATCTTTCCTGCAAAGAATAAAGGAAGTGTTTGGGTGCCTCTTCCTATTTGCACAATTAGCTCAGCATGGAGTTGGGAGCTTCATTGCCTCTTTCTGTCTTTTTTTGAGAGGGGAAGGAAGATGGGGCCTTCACAACATGCTTCCATCCTGTGGACCCAGACCAAAGAGCTGAGAGCTGTTCTTGCTGCCACTCCAACTAGTGACTGTGTTCTTCTATAAGCAGTAGCATCACGAATTCTTGATGGGAAACCTCAGAGAAGTGTCAAGTGTTATCAAGGAGTACAGATCTTCTGTAGGATACCTGGGGCTTCAAAACATTTTCCATCCACTGCAATAAATTCCCTAGATTGCAATCTCCTATCTTAAAACTATCTATGTCAGTCATATATGTGTATGGAGGTGTGCTCCATACATACTCCCATTAAATGCTTTTCTTCCTTTTGTTTTCCAAGGATGGCTGGAAAGCTCCAGTAAGGATTTAAAAGTTACAGTGAGATAATTAATCAGAAATTCAGACTTTTTTTTCCCTGAAGTTTATTAATTTGATCTGAACAGTTTGATCTGAAACTTTTTTGTTTGTTTGTTTTGTTTGGTCTAAGACGGGGGAAGATGCTTAGAAGTCTAGGGTTAGCTTTCATTTGACAAGGCTTCTCACTTGTTAGGTTTTGACTGTGGTGGAGATGCTGAAGTTCACCTGTGTTTGGTAGCTGATAAATTTACAGAGTTATCTGAAAACTGAAAAGAACACCATCTGCCTTCAAATTTCATATCAAGTTCACTTCAGGGTTTGCCTCAGACAATCATTGGTTTTATTTTAGTAGCTCTCTTGACTATCATACTGAACTATGTGAGAACAGAGAGAGCTTTTTTTTTTCTGCTCGAATTTCTAATTATTACAGGAGCAATAAAAAGTTGCACTGTTTTTCTTCTTGACACCTAAGTAAATCATTTCTTTAAAAATGCTATCCTGAATCTTTCCTTACACCTGGGGCTGAGGAAACTCCAAAGTGAGATTCGTTTTAGAACTGTATCAGGAAATCACACAAGTAAGACAAGTAAGAAGCAACCAGAAGTGTTCACTGAAATTAGGTGGTTACAAATAAGACTATTCGCATGTAAAAACGTATTATTTCCAGCTGACAGCAATTAAACCAGTGTCAGAGATGGAATGAAATTCCCTCAAGGGAGCTTTGTATAAATGAGACAGTTAAGCATTAGAAAGAGTTTGCATGACAGATGGAAAAGCTTGAGAGAAATGACAAGTCTATCAAAGCTGAAGGGGGTCACAGTTCATATTCTACAGCTATCCTGTGGTATGCAGGATGTCTCTCAAGAAGAGCCCTGCAGCTCTCCGCTGTCAGCAACAGCAAAGCAGGTGTGCACGTGTGTCTGAGAGAGGCAGAAATAGATGCTTTCTGTTTTGCATGCCTGATCTTTCTTTTTTTTTTTTTTTTTGAATGTACATCAACACCTTTTAAAACTTTGCTTTTTTTTTTTTTAACTGCTTCTTGTTTTGCTAGAATTCTGGAGTATAGGAGAGTGCCAATTAGAAGTTGTTAACAAAGTAGAATTGCAACGGATTACTTAATTTCGTATCAGTCCTTTGTGACTGTAGAACAGCCTGAGGGCTATGTGTGTCATATACACGCATTCTGAGTCCTGCCCTTTTACCAAGCTTTGTTTGAAAAACGTGGTGGGATGTGTGCCAGGTGTCTACAAAACAGTTCAAAGAGTGGAGAAGCGCGGATGAAGGGAAATTAGACCATTTGCCCCTGGTATGCCTTTTTGAGAGGACAGAAATGATTCAGCCTCATCATGCTGTAGTCCTTCACAATTAAGAGGGAGTCTCAGTTGCAGCTTCTGTCCTGACCCTCAGGAATCTCAGTTTGCTCTTGTACACCCTCACATGACTTGAAAAGCAGCAGTATCTGAGACAGGCTCTTGATAGAAGTTAGGAGTTCTCTGATCATGTCATATGTGTCATAGATAGAGGAGCCACAGGTGCAGCTGTACGTGAGTGAAAAATCCTAATAGAGGACACGGCCAGACTTCTCCACTAGATCATCATAAATCCAATGGGAGTTCGAGCTGAGCAGAGTTGGACTTGTGCTTGTCCTCTTAACTCTGTAAGAAGGAAAACTCCTTAAAGGAATGAGGGAGAATAAACTTGACTATGGGTCTCCCATACAAGGACAGAGGAAAGTGGAGATTGTTGCGATGCCTGAAACTGATACTGTCAATGAGCACATTTGGATGTGAAGTCTCAGAGGTGTGATAAAATCTCTGTCAATACATGTCTGGGTAGTGGAGCTGTTCATACCCACATCCCTTGAAAAAAAAAAGGAACGTGTTTTCAGCTTTCTGTATGTACAGGTAGAAAAGTGATCAGCAGAAGGATACAACTGGGCATAAACTGCACAGAGAGATGGCACAAAATCACCTCTCTTGACTCTCTGTTGCTGGTATCCAACTACTGGTGTTTAGTCTTTCAAGTCAGTTTTGTTGTAATAGCTGTGTTTCTTACATTTTGACAACTGCAAGTGACTGTAGAACTTACTGCTCAAGCAGTAAAAAGACAGTAATTTTTAGAATGTAACTTCTTACAGTACTGTCTACTTTTCACTGCGCAGTGCAAATATAGCTCGATCTCTTTATAAGGAGTTGATAAGGTGAAGCTAAATCCCACATCCAACAAAACCACTGTTACATTGCCAATCCAATGTTTTTGGTGAAAATCACAGTGTTGATCTTGATAGCAAGGAGAGAGTCTTTCTGGAGACATGGTGATTCTTAAATTTTAGTATGGCATGCTGTATCCCTACTCCAAAAACTGTTCTGGGGGTCAGAGATTGGAAATACATGAAGGTGGTGCTGGCAGCAGTTCAGGTGAAGTAGAACAAGTGAGCAGAACCTGGAAGATGCAGTAATTGGGGTCAGCAGAATGGGAAGCTGTACTCATTCCAAAAGTGTCGGAAGAAAAAAACTCAGACCTTGCTTGTTCCTAAATAAAGTGGATTCGTTTTTATGAAGCTCTTTCCTAACAAGCAAACTAGAAGATTATCTCTAATGGTTTCCTATTACCTCAGAGTCACATGTATCATCTGCTCATGAAACTCTGTTAAACTAGAGCTGAGGCAACCTATGTGTATTGTTCATCAACACAATCATTAATAAAAGTTCAGGGAAAGTTTGCAGTGATAAGGTACCTACTGTTAATTCTGATTACATTATACTGGCAAGCAGATTCGGGATGCAATGGTTTCACAATACGCTTTCTTCTCAAATCTCTCACCTCTACCAGCCCTCAGTCATGCTGTCCCATGGCCTGAAATCCTATCTGAGCTTGATTAAGGTACAAAAATGAGGCTTTACCTGATTCTACCTTAGCTTAGAATCTGCCTTATTATCCAGAAGTGTTTGTGCATTGTGGTAAAACAACTATTGTAGATTGTATATGATAACATGCAACATGGGAGTTTGTATTTTCAACAGCCTCTGTCTTAGTAACTGTATGAAGCATGAAACTGGTTAATGCTGTTATTTCAGTTAATGTGACCAATATTCCCTCATGTCCATTAACTTGAAGCTGTGAATGGTGCTGTAAAATGAAGGGATGGTCTTTCAGTGTGTGGGTCACTTGCATTGCTGTTACAGTACATTGATCAAGATTTTAGGCTTTCTCAAGCTCAGAGATCTTTGCTGCTCACTGTTTCACTTTCTCATACAGCTGTTGACTCTGAGCTGTCTCCCAGATAGGCTTTTTCCTTCATCACACTTCTCATGTCAAAGGTGAACACCACTGCATTATTGCTATTTCATTTTCTAAATTGCATTATGACCTGTGCCGTGGGAATCCATTTAACTGTTATGGCATTGTTCATATACACTGTAACTTGAATTGAACAGTTGGCAGGTTTAGCTTGATGGGCTGTGAATCCAGATGTTATATTTCTCCTGCTCATCACCCAATAAAATACGTATCCAGGACTTTGTTGCCCTGGGGATAGTTTATCAGCTTCATTATGGCCCCTTCCCTTACCCTGAGGCGAACTGTTGATCTTTCTAGTGGAGAAGTGAAGTTCCACAGTATATAGTAGGTCATTTAGGAATTTCTCTGGAGACCATTTCTCCCAGGAAGTGTTATTAGGGCTTGGGGGCTACTTCTAAAGCTCTGATAATAGACACATTGGTGACAGTGTGCTTACAGTGCACCTCAGAACTGAAGGAGACAGGTTTGGTTCTGAAAAATACAGGCGAATATTTCTGCTGTATTCCTTAGTGACGGATAAGTCACTGGTGCGTTTCTGTTTGATGTCTGAATGTAAGAACAAACTCACATGAGTTGTCCACTTGTTTCTGTTCATTTACCGTTATCTTGAGGAATTTACCATCCATTGAGGAATGGCCTTAAGTTGCGCCAGGGAATATTCAGGTTGGACGTTAGGAAATACTTCTTCTCCAAGAGAGTGGTCAGGCTCTGGAATGGGCTGTCCAGAGAGGTAGTGGAGTCACTGACCCTGGAGGTATTCAAGAAATGTTTAGATGTTGTACTGAGGGACATGGTTGGTAGGAAATACTGGTGATAGGTGGACGGTTGGACTGGATGATCTTAGAGGTCTTTTCCAACCTTGGTGATTCTATGATCTTTGCAATGTACAATTCTTAAGAAACCAATCAAAGGCCAAAAAGACATCAGCTGTAAGATGAGTTGAGAAAGTAAGGAGAGTCACATGTATTCAAATATAGCTGCATTCACATTTAAAGGATCAAAAAAGCAAAGCACAAGAGAAGAATGTTTTAGTAAATATTATATACCAAATGGCTGTCTAGCTCTAGGCAGTCTGGAGAAAATGCTCCCCTCTGGCCCATGTCATATATATGCATGCACAATCTCTCTCTTTTTAAAAAATAAAAAAACAAAAAACCCAACAACCCACTGTTTTCCTTCTTTTATGAATAGATGGCTTTTTATCATCTGAGATTTAAAAATAATTGTTATCAGTAATAAAACAAGTGAAACCTCCGCTAGCCAATCTGATAAGCTGAATGGCTAAATGTTTTCTTTCGTGATAAGAATTGTGTAAGCAAAGCTACAAGTGATTAAAAACAATACTGCCATAAAAAAGGACTGAAAAGAGAAATTTGGGCAATTTTTATAAGTTTTTAAAAAAGACAATTTGCCTATGAAATGTTACATTTTTAAAGAGAATGTTTCTTAACAAACAGCTCTTCTGTTTGAAAGTTTTCTATAAACTTTGTAGATGTTATTCAAATAATGGGTTTATGGCATTCTTAAGTAGATGCAGAAGCAGTTATTGTAATGTAGTCTAGAAACGTGTAGTAATGCAAAGAAGTCTTGAAGGAGCTGCCTTCAGCTTCTCTGACGTAGTTTCTTCTTAAGCAATCTTATTTCAGGTCTGAAAATGATATTGCAGTGCTCCATGTTGCCTATTTTTTGCAATTACCCTTTCTCCTTTAGAGAGTCCCTCTACCATTTTTTGATAATAGAATATTCATTTCTGATAAAGAATTCAGTGCATGTGGAGATGTAGCTCATTTCTAAAAAAGGTTAAGTCCTCTATTTGTCCTTCCGTAGCCTCCAATACAGATTGACAGTAAACTCCAAGGATTTTTCAGGTTTTGCAGAATATTTTTCACCCTGGAAATAGCCTATAAAACTAGACTCTATTCATGAAACGTGTACAGGCATAATGAATATGGCTTAATTGTGGTAGCTAATGTACAACAAAATTTTATTGTAAAGGCCCATGTGGGAAGATGTCTCAAGAATATCTGAAGTTTGGGCAAAACTGATACTTGAATTTTGTATTATTTAGCATGACAAGAGACTGAGGCCAGATAGATCAACCTGTTTCTTTTACCAACTTTGTTTCTGACCAGGCATATTAAAATAGTCACAGAGCTGCAGATTTACTTCTGTAGCAATAAGGAAGAAAAAATTACTATCATGTAACGATCATCAGAGACAATCCAATATGGATTAAAATCATGCTCACAGGTTTTTTTTTTTAGTAATCTGTTCCATACTCACAGTCTGTTTGCATGGCAGATAAGATCATCTATAAGTGTTTAAGGATGAGATTTTGGGGATGTCTCCAAATATCCATTCTTCAAAGATGCCTTTCAAAAATCCCAAGCTATTTCATTTATGTATTTTTAAAGTTATCTTTGGTATCATAGAGAAAATTATTTTTCAGATTGCTTGTTTCATTGGTTAAAAAATAGTTTATTTAGAATTTATATCACTTGCACCATCTTAGTGTCACAGTGACCTTACCAATATAAAAATCTTTAGTGTCAAAATAGTACAATTTTACAACTGTCTTCTCTAACTATCCTAATTAAATAGTGTCAAAACATCCCTATAACCCAGTCTAAACACATTTGAGTCCAAAAAATTAACACATGCAAGGCTTTTTTCTCGTATTATTCAATTAAAAATGAATTCCCCTTCCCCAGTCCAAAGCAAATCATTACACACCACTCTCAGAGGACCAATTCCTTTCTATATGCACCAGTACAGCTGCCAGAAATCTCTTAATATGGTAAAAAAAATGTGATTTAAAAGGCAAGCAGTCTTCAAGTGTGAAGCACCGTGAAGACCAGGGAGCAGGAGCAATGAGGGCTCCCTATGGGCAGCCAGGGCCTGTCCCATCGCACTAGCTAGAAGCAGAGAGCTGCAGGTACCAGGACACCCAAGCTGCAGACACCAGTACCTCCCTGGGGATGGGCTGATGTCAAGCTGGGAAGTTGCATGAACCCAAGCAGACCAGCCTTAACGAGGAGCATGCTCTCAGGGCCCTTTCACTGAGATCCATTGTAGCACTTAGATGCTGCAATCCAGGAGGTGCCCTAAAAAATAACTGCTGTCTCTTTAGTAGCTCTTCCAGTGAAAAATCCCAGCAGTCGGGCTTCTGATCTGGAAAAGGTGACAGAAACCAACTTAGGGCAAGCAGAGGCCAAGCTGTTGTTTGCAGTTTTGTGGGACAGAAGTTAAGCACTGACAGAAGTTGGTCAGTGGCAGCATAAGGACCCCAATAAGCCACCTCAGCATTCTAGTTGGTGTTGTATAGCATTGTACATTTCAGGTTTCGTAGCTTTAAATTGCCACTGAAACAGTAAACCTCTGATTTGATCATATACGTTATGCTGAAGTTGCTTTCTTACTCATGAGTGAAGAAGAAAGTTGGAGAAGGAGAATCACAATCACAAACAAGAAGATAGCAGAATACAAACCTAAGGAGCTTGGCATCTCATAGGTCATGAAAATAGAGTCCAGAATGATGGGAGAACCTGGGGAAATGAATCCCTACAATGTGAGTGTAAGAAGCTGTAAAAAAAGGCAATCATCTGCATAGAGGACTGTCTTGGAGAGACTGTGGAAACAACGTGTATCCAGCGGTTTTACAGCTAATCCACCAGGATATCTAGAGAGATCTAGTCTTTCTAGGTTCCCACATCATATTGACTATTTTTCACAAGACAGCAATTACTAGACTATTGAGTGCTCACTCAATAGTCACTGTATGTGACATGATAGCATGCAGACACAGTTTCCCCATCCATGATTTCCTCTGGTGTGTGCTGGAGTAAGCTACAACAGGAAATGAATAAACTGCTTTCCATGTTGCTTTCCCTGCTCTCCACACCATATAAACTGTAAAGTGCAAGCATGCGAAGTGCAAGCCTGTGAAAGCATAGATGGGTCTGTGTGCATGCCTGAGTACGTGTATGAATGCGAGGGAACCAGGGTGGATGATTTGTGAGTGTTTCCACGCTGCAGCTGAGTATTGTGCAAACACTCCTGCCTGGTGGATAACCGCATAACTCAGAATAAGTGTGCTACCATGGCACAGTGCCCAAGCTGCTGTGGTTTTCAGAGCCATGAAACACTGAGTAAAGATACCTCCCTACATCATCAGTAATGTGGGAATACAGTTCTCCACTGGGCAGTGCAGACGTGCCATAGGTTACCATGCTGATAACCATCAGATAGCCTTCTCAGTGTTTTCGAATTTCAGAAGACTAAATGGAATAAGCAGGTTGCAGGTATCTAGCAGACATATGACCTGACTTACAATATTCAGCCCAGAAATGCCTTTGTGAGATCAGTTTTGATGAGGGCTGCTCCAAAAGTAATGCCTCGTATTTCATTATGTTGGCCCACAATGTCAGAGGTGGGTGGTGGTACAGTAGTAGATCAGGTGTGTCCAACACGTGGCCCACTGGCTGCATGAGGCCTCCCTGTGCCCCCACACCATCATGGATATGTCTTTTCTCTGTTGAGCAGCCTGCCCCGACCCTGTGCACGCATCCATCACTCAGCAACAACCAGACATCAATGTGTGATAGACGCCATCTGGTCTGAAGCCAGGGCATAGGGACAGAGCACTGCAGTGCTGACTGAAGTTATGGCAAACAATTTTATGCATTTTGATACATTGGCTAAACACAGTCCTGTGAACAGCGAAAAATACACAGCTGTGCTTTCAATTTTGATAACGGAATTTGAGAACAGGTTTTAAGATTGCTGAAAAAAATTTGGTATGTTTGCGACACCATTGTCAGACAGCATAAATACACGACCTGCAAATTTTTACATAGAATCTATGGAGTTGCAATCGGACTTTCAACTCAAAAATTTGATCTTGTCTCTACCAGATTTCTGTAAGACCTGTCTTACGAGAGAGAAATATCCTTCACTTCACAGTCACACCTCATTCATGTCACTGCTTTTTGGCAGTATGTACACTTGTGAACAAATTTTTCAAGGACAAAGCACAGGAAAAACAAAATTTCATCAAAAATCTCTGATGTAAACCTTAAGAACTCACTGAGAATTGCAGCTACTGCCATCAAACCAGGCTGATGCATTTGTTTCACGTAAACAAGGTCTCATATCCCACTAGTTTTAGGGCTTTGTTGCTCTCTCTTTTTTCTATTTCTTTCAGTAAAAAATACGAAAAAAATAAAATAAAATAAATGTTGTTGCTTATATACATTAATTGACGTTGAGGGCTGCTCTGAAAGTAATGCCTACTATTTTATTATGTTGGCCCACAACATCAGAGGTGGCTGTTGGTGGTATGGCAGTAGAGCTTAAGCCTTCCCACCAGCAGAGGGGCAGTCTGACAAAATGGTGTCTGACATGGAACTACATATGAAGCAAAGGGGCTCAGTTTCAGGATTTGATGAAAATTTTCTATTCCTAGTTCATATTTTAATTGACTTAAAATCGGTTTAAAATAATGGGAAAAGATCTCACAATTGTCATAGGAACTGTCATTGCTAGCTAGCAAATTTTTTTGTATATAAGATCTAATTGATTTCTTTTGATGTGTTTCTCTGGGATAGGCATTAGCTCATGAAATGATTAAAACTTTCACACAGGAGCATGGAGGAAAAGCACATCAGTAAGTCCTATCTGTCTTCACAATAAATGCATTAAACTTAAGTAATCCATCCAGTTCCTCTCAGAGATTCTCTTGAGTACAGAATTTGTTGTCTCATTTCAACAGTCTTGCTTTTTAACATAGTCTACTTAAAGATACGTCTTTTTATCAAGCACACATTTTTGGGTGGCACATTGAACAGAGTGATGATATGGATTTCCAGAAGGAAGAAAGGAAGTAATGAAATTCGTCCCCATTCACAGCAGTTCCAATTGAATGAGATCTGCTGCAGCTGTGCAACAGGTCAGCCCTCTCCTTGGCCTCTTTATAACAGGTAGTGCTGGGAATGAGTCTGATATGTAAGTCTAGGAGGGAGGTAGGAGAGCTAATAGTAGAGAAGATGTATGAGTTGAGGCTATTTTTTTCTGTGTATGTTTGCTTAAATAGGGTGTTGAGTCTTGATTTTTCAGTTGCTGCTTATTAGTACTGCTGACAGAAGCTGCTCAGGATGCCAGCTCATGAGGTGAGAAGCTTCTTGCTGTGTGGTTCCTCATGGTGTCCTGTTCCCTTCTTTGATTTCTGAGGATCTATCAAAAGTCACTTGTGCTGCTGGTGGTAGCCTGCACTCTCAGTTCTGTGCTCTGAAGACGCTTTGGTGCTGCTAATGCTGAAATGTAGCTCTTCCTCCTGGCGTGTGTTCTGCAGGCATGTTATTGCTCTAGTTATTTGTTCGTTGTGAACCAGCTTGAAGTGTGCTTTATTCTGCCTTTCTGGAAGACTGTGAAAGTGTATCTCCTGAGGAAGCTGTGAGGCTTGCTGTATTGGGTGTTGATGGCTTTATTCTCTCCAGGAAAGGAGTCCATCTTCTTTCTGCTCCAGAGGTAGAAGCAATCTGGGTACTGCAGTTCTGAATAGGAGTAGTCTCTTCTTGTTACTGTTCGTTGTGTGCCTTCTGTAGGTGCCATCTTTATTCTGTTGGAAGGCCTCCTGTTCAGTGAAGCTTGTTTTGAGGTAGGGGTACTAAACCACCATCCCATCTGTGCTTTTGAGGAGATGTGAGGGATGAGCTGCTGGGTTGTGCTCTCTGTTGTCCTGTTGCCATCACCTTTATGCCCTGATTTGTTCATATCTGACTTCTTCACTAATGTCTTTTTTCTGTATGCATGTGAGATAAGAATTCAGTTGTGAGGCAGCAAAAGAAGCTTCTGAAAGCTGTAGTGAAGCTTCACGTGGCAGGGAAGGTGTCAGGGTGATGGTCAGTTTTGTTGCTTGATCTTGCATAACCAGTTAGAGGAAGATACTGAAATGCTGCAAAAGGGATGTGGAGGAGAGATGAATTACTTAGGAGTAGTTGAGAAACGCATCTCTTCTAAGCTAACTGCCTCTCTCAAGCTGTTTCTGCCTAGAGGAAGCAGAAGCCTGTGGCTATCTGGCAGGAACAATTGTGGATTTCTCCATGTCTTCTAGAGAAAATTGAAATTCTTCAACCTTTTTCTGTTCCGATGATCAGAAGAAAAAGTCCTGCTGCCCATGGTAGTCTTCTGCTGCGGGCAGGATGAAATGGAAAAGATAATTTACTTGGCTAATCAATCCTGAAACAATTAACATTAGCAACCACTAGAAAATCTTACCTCAGTGAGGTGAAAAAGGCTCCAGAGCAGGACTTTGGAATGAACTTAGTGCCATCTTGGATGCTGCAATGTAACTTTGGCCCTCAAAGCTTTGTTGATGTGCTCAGAAGGGGGAGTTTCCCATACTAGTGCTGTGTGGGATTTGTACCACCACTTTGTGGTTGAAGGACTAAATCTTGGCCTCTTTTCTGGAGATAATGGGGAGAGGAGTATGTAGAGAATGTTGAAAAGATGTTCCCTAAAGCCACATAACTGAAACAATGAAAAAGGGAGGGCTGTGTCTTGGACTGTTGTATACCCTGTGTATGTTTACTGTGAGTTCATGTGAAATTCCTAGCTGAAGCTGCTGCTGTATACTTAAGTCACACAGTCCTTGTTGAACACTGGAGACTTTTGTATCAATGAATTTACAGCACATTTTTTCAAAAAGAAACTGAGTAACTCTGCTGATTGTTTTTCCTCCAGCCCTGCTTTGTGTCTCTTGTGATTAAAAGCTGCTGTATATGTACATTAGATAATACTGGGAAAATCATTCCCTTATATAGCAGTGAAACTTTATTCAAATTGAAGGAGCTGCACTGCTGCAACTCAAAATAATTTGACCTACAATATTCATGGATGGGCTCACAGTGATGGCTTTGACTTTGGTTTGCTTTGCTTTCTGTGAGATGCTGCTGTTTTCAGGGATGTTAGGCAGACTTTCCTCAGTGATTCTCTGCCCCCACACCATACAACAGTAGGTGAACTGTTCAGCTGTGAGGATGAAAAAACAGTTTAAACACCCTAGAAAATCCTGTATTGATTAGGGACCTTAACTGTAAGAAGAATGTATAGTATTTTAAGGAGTCTGAGAATGAAACATGTACCTCTCCTGAAAGATAGATGTCCTTGAGAAAGATAATATTTATGATTTGCTTATTTTAGGATTATGGGAGTAAACGCTTCTGAAGGTTTTATTAAAAGTAAATCCTTGGAAATGTTCATCAGCCTCTTAAGTTTTCTTGTCTGTTAGTAACAGATGATATCCACATCCAACTGGCCTGTGAATATATGAAGCTCTCACCTGGTTGAGAACAAAGGCACTATTGTTAGCAGCACTTTACTGACTCTTGGACTGAGTTCACTAGTTCATAAAAACACTAAGACTGTGTCTATGGAGCTTTTCTATTAATAGACTCCTAAAAAGGATAAAACACAGGATAAAGTAATAAATTGTTTTGTAGTCTCTTTGATAGAAAAATTCCTGAAGCTGAACGTTTTCAGTGCAATTTCTTTTACTTGTCCTGAACCATACTAACTGGAATGCCATAATATAAATAATTTGCAACTTCCCTGGGTAGGTTTATGGTTCATAAAATAAATAAAAATTTGTAGTGATGCCTGGCTCTTAGCAATAGAAAACTGCAACGTAAGAACAACTGAGTAATATGCGAGAAAAGTGGATAGAAGCATCCTCACCTACTGGATATTTCTGAGTGCTGAATTTACATTTCAGAGAAGACTTCAGTCATGAAGTGAGATGATGTGTAATTCATTGTACTCTCCTCTGGTTTTCAGTGGGTGCATTGTGTGTTGCTAGTGCTTTTCCCTGTAAGGTGTAACCAGCAGCTATTGGTTGGGTCAGAAAACCTGGGATGCTGATCTTGCCTGGATGCTTAAAGCTTCTGATTTCTGGAAGGAAACGTTTTTCCAGTTATTCAGTCCTGAAAAAGGGATGTTTATTTATCTTTATCCTGGTGAATGTGTCTTGTAAATACACTGATCAATCTAGCTAACAGTTTATTGACTTTAGTGAGTCTAATGAATTCAAACTACAAGCTGCAAGTCTCTCTACCTGTATCTGCTAGGTAGTTATTTCCACTGAAAGAATAGTACAGTTAGGGAAAGTTGTCCACTTACTAGGGTGAAATGTTCAAATCTGCAGTGTTACTTTCAGTACTGCTGGATAAAAGTACTGCCACTGATTAACTACTTCTAGAAGCTCTAGAAGTCTGTCCATATACTCTTAAAATATGGCTGGGTTAGCAAAGGGTTACATGGCCTTCTTGGAAACTGCTGACATTTTTCCACTTATTTCAGTTTTGATGTGCAGCTTTTAATCAAGTTGAGTGTTAACTGAAGCTTTGCATGAAATATAGTTTTTTTTTTCTACTCCTGTTTAATGGAAATGAAGTTACCTCCAATACTCTAACCATTTGGAAAAAGGTACTAATAGTCAAATCAGTGAACAGAATTATCCAGGTAAAACAATACCTATGGTTCTGCCTGTGTAATAAATCTGTTCTATACTGGAACTGAAGAACAGCAAACTTAAGCCACCAAAATGATCTGATTTTTTTTTTTTTCCCCTGTAAATCTGATGGTGTACTTTTCTTGTTTTTGATATGAGAATCAGCATATGAGTAAGTAGTAAAACAAATTTCCTGGGTAATTTGACCTTGAATCAGATATCCTGTAACTAAACTTATTCAGTTGCCAAATCTTTCTGTCTCAGAGTTTTTTGGTAAACTACTTAAAAAGGAGATTGTAGAAGAGCATATGAGTTGTATAAAAATACCTTCTCAGTTCATGCTAATTCTGAAGAGGTGGAAACATGCAAGTATACACAAATTGATGCATCAAAATTCTGTATTTAAAAAAAGTCTTCCCAACTTGTGAAAGCATTGCATTCACTGCTCGAGAAGCAAACAGCATCTGATGTGGCAGGTGTTGTAGTGTAGATCAGTGAAGCACTGGTGTTTCTGAACAATTTTGAATGTTTGGTAACACCTATATCTTTGGCAGGTTTCACAGCATCATAGAATCACCAAGGTTGAAAAAGACCACCAAGATCGTCTGCCTACCTACCACCACCCCACTAAACCATGTCTTTCAGTACAACATCTAAATGTTTCTTGAACAGCACCAGAGCTGATGACTCAGTCACCTTCCTGAGCAGCCTGTTCCAGTGGCTGACCACTCTTTTGGAGAATAATTTTTTTCCTAGCATCAGTTCTTCTAATGAATGATGCCATTGCTGGTGTGGGGACTCAAGAAGCCATATTTGCCTCATTTTCTTCATGTTTAATGCTCAGATGATAATGTGAAACGGTACTATTTTGCCTTGATTAAAATATGTTGCTTTGTCACAGAAGATTGTCCAGCACAGTCAGTTGAAATCTGTTCCCATTCTAGTGAATGTTGCCTTTTTCTGGCTTACAGAGGATAGAGACTGGAGATCTGTTTGGGGGTGTAGCTGTGCTCAATGCAGAGTTCTTTTGCTAGTTCAGGAAAACCTATGGGAACAGTGTAAGTGGTTGAGTGGGAGCAGGTGGGCAGAATATTCTTAAATTGGGAAAAAAACAAATTACTGATTAGTTGTGAAAATGTGTGATAAAGAGACTGGCATCTTACAACTGTAACACTGCCACTGAACACAGAGCTCAAATTTTGCATTTTTATGTCCATTTTTTCATTGTCCTGTTCTGGGATTTCTGGGCTTCCCAGTACAAGAGAGACATGGACATACATGAGAGTCCAATGAAAGGTCAGGAAAATGATTGAGACAAAAGTATCTCTCCTATGAGGAAAGGAAGAGAAAGCTGGGACTACTCAGCCTAGAAGAGAAGAGGCGTAGGGGTGATCTCATCAACGTTTATAAATAGCTGGAGAGGGGGTGCGGAGAGGATGGAGCTAGGCTCTTTCCAGTGGTTCTTTGTTCCATGGTGAGAGATAATGGGCACAGACTGGAACACAAGAGATTGTCTAAGCATCAGGAAACACTTCTTGAACATGCAGGTGACTAGTGAGCATAGGCTGCCCATGGAGACTGTGCAGTCTCCTCCTTGGAGATCTTCAAAAGCCACCTGGATGTGGTCCTGGGCACCCTGCTCTGGGTGTCCCTGCCTCGAGCAGGAGGGGTGGGCCTCCAGAGGTCCCTTCCAACCTCAGTCATTCTGAAATTCTTCTGTACTGTTTGCTGAAGAACAGAATTCAAAGTTGGATGACTACAGTGCTATCAAGACTCTTTGAATAACTAGATTATCACAGCTCAGAGTGAAAGGGGAAATGAAGGCTTATTTTTGCATGGTCCTGAAATTTCTGAATTGTCAACCTGATTGGCATCATATACTACTTCTGAGAGAAAACATTTGTGATTTTATGATCTATGTCTAGAGTCAGTAGACCTTTAACTTAACTGGAAAACACTTTCTCAAATGCGGGATTCCTACTCTAGACTGTAGGAAAGAAACCTCTTTCCCACAATTAACTGCATGGCTGAAATATTTTGGTTTGGACAGTGATTCTCAAGAGTGGGAAGATAAGTTCATTTTATTACTGGGTTAAATCTTACAGAGCTAGTTTCAGTATATACATTTCAGGGATATTTTAAGGTATTAAAGAAGAGTATTAAATATACCCATATTCATAGATGGGTACGTCTTGGTTAATCCCTCTGATTAACTCTATTTTTAAAAGCTGAGTAATTTCTAGTTTGAGTTTTTCTAACTTCCCTCAAGTTATTAGATGTTTATCTTTGCTGGATGTTAAGGCAGTCATGTTGAATGAAAAAGTTATTTTTGCTTAATATTTCATGTGAGATATGTTTGCATTTAAAGTGTTTCTAGAATAGATAAGTTCTGCTTTCCAATGTTTATCGTATGGAAAGGAATGAGGTTGGTAATGTCATCAATGTTAGTAGAGTTCAGTGTCATTCAACACCCCTTCCCTCACACACACACATTTGAGCAAGGAAACAGTTGAGGGATTGATGGATAATCTTCATACAAATAGAGCTCTGACTTCAAGCAGAAAATGTTCTTGGAGCTATAACATCCTTTTTTTCTGTGCTGGAAATTGTTGGTTCTGTTGTAGCTGTTCTTGCTGCTTAATTTTGGAGTAAGTTCTGATTATCACATATTTGCTGATATAGCAAGTTACTGTTCACATCTGAGTCATGGACAATGGAAGTTGTTATTTCAGTGGAACATCAAGTTGGGACTTGCCTGTTAATGTGTTTATTTTCCATGTTTCTCTTTTGTTCTAGACCAGTACTCATTACTGGTCAAGTTCCACAACTTAATTTACCAGTTGCCACGATGTCTGTAAAATCCAAAGCAGGTGCTGATCTGTTCAGTATGATATATTAGTTTAAATCACACCAAATTATGACTTGCTACAATTTATATAGACAGGAGTCTGAATCAAAATTTTGGATCTAAAACACCCCAAGCATGAAGAGGATTTGGATTCAGATCTGAACTCTGTGGTTTGGGTTTTTCTTTAATCACATGCTGTTGCTAACCTCTATTTCATGTGTCTAAACTGTCCCAGCTGTGCAGAGTATTTTCACGAACATGCTGGACTTGTTTTTACACAGATGTAAATCAGGAGTAACTTAGCTGAAGTCAGTGCAACTGATGCCAGTAGATGTGTGAGAAAATATCTAGGCTTTCTATATTATGTCTTTGTATGCTAGTAGTATAAAAGAAACATGTATTATTTGCATCATCTTTAGGGGATGCTTGTCTGCAAGACTGCACATTTGTAGACATCTTGCAGATACGCTAGCGAGTAAAAAAAACATTAGAGAGCTGCCATTCTTACTCTATACAATAGTAATTTTCAACCTCTTTTTTAGAAAGATAGGTCTCAGTGCCATTGTTGTATTCTCCTTGCTAACTTTCCTACACCTCACTGGTCTCTTCCGTGCTCTCATATCATCAATACCTTGTCTTCACACTTCTGTAACCATGCCCTGGTGGACCTTATTGATTGCCCTAGGTTTGTCATCTACCAGTGGTGGTGAGATTGGCCCTAAAACCAGGACTGGGGATACCAGTGTCGGGGGTCGAGGGAGCTGTGTTTCCTC
>JANHGO010003924.1:0-26031 GCA_024606505.1 Aquila spilogaster | reverse complement strand
GGCTGTTACCAGGTGGTAATGGGAGCTAATGGGAGCCAGGTCAAAAACGTCAGCTGTTAATTCAGAACTTTAGCAGCGTGGTAAATGCTGCTTTGCCTTCCATGTGTACCGCACGTAACAAGTGGCTACAGCTTACAAGGTGTGAAATTCCTGGGTGGTATTGGCCCCCGTGGGAGGAAGTCAAGCTCTGCTGTCTGGAGAAGATAGGCAGGTGCCCAGGTGAGTTTAGGCATTGAGACGCACCAGGCAGCGTAGCTCTGGGCAGAGGATTACTGCTCACCTCGGCTGATGCGCGAGGCATGAGGAGGAAGCCCGAGCGACTCGCAGCCGCCTGAGGAAAAGCAGGAATTGCACAGAGCAGCGTCGTGCGGGGACCGGTCCCGCCTCGGTGAGACGCACACGAGCAGCGTGCCCCCGTCCCGAGTTCACGAGGGCTGGCTGATGGTAGTATGGATCAGGGCTCTGCTGACCTCCGGGAAGGTATGGTGATAGACGTAGGTCAGAAGTCCAGCTCCTGAGGGCGATTGAAAGCTGATTTCAAAACTGGGTTTGCATGTGGTGTCTTAGTGGCATGTAATAGCATGCGATGGAGTAGAGAGGTGACTGGGATAGGGCACGGCTCCTCCCCAGGTCAGCTCTTGCCTTGTGATAATTACAGGTGGGTGATTGCAGAATGAGTTATGAATATCTCGAATATCTATTTGAAGTCAGCCTTTTGGTCCTGTTCCCTGCCCCCCCCCCCCCAAAAAAAAAAAATTTAAATTCTTTGGGGTGTTTTCATGTGTGGGGCAAAATGATTATATTGAAGCTTGGAGAGCAATGAATTTTTGAAGCAGAGTCTCCTCTTCACAAAAACATCTGTGTTTCAGATAAAGTCAGATCTTGCTGATCAGTGCTGTGCTGTGGAGTACATGAGAATGTAACCTGCCAATTGTTTTCATCTGAAATGCCTTGATTTCAGTAAAATCTAGGTTCTCCTTGAGCATTGCCTTTTTTCAGAAGTTGCTAGATATATTGGAATGTCTGGGTATGGTTCAAGTAGTTTAAGATTTGAAGTCCTAGAGAGGATTGAATTCACTTGCTTTTAAAAAAAACATTTTCAACTGGGAAGGGAAAAAAGAAAATGTAGGATGTTTTCAGATTAATAATTTGAATAAATGTATGGCGGTATACACATAATAGACTTTAATACATCTTTTAATTTAAATGCTATTACATGCTGATATAAATGTTAAAGCCATAAATTCAGCTTACCCTTTTTCCCCCATTTACACTTAAAAACCATAACTTAGACCACCATCAAAATGTTGTCACTGGAGTATGGCTTTAAAGATCTGTTTAATGTAAAGCTAGTGACTGGCTCTCAGTGTAATCTTCAAGAAAAGCTTGGACACGATTCTCACTTTCTTTGGGATAAATGAATACCGGACTCATCAAAACTCATTTATAAAATGTCATTAGAAATCTGGAGAAAAATTTTAGTGGGAGAATGTGCTTACTTTATTATTTAGCCAAATTATCTTGGTCGTGGTCAGCTGCACATGACTCTCATGTGCGTTTTGCATCCTTCTGCAGCTGACAAAATCCCTTCTCTGCTGAAGCATGCCAAAGACAATGATTTACCTTTTGCGTGGGGTGTTCCCCGCTGCTTCTCCCCAATCTTGTCCAACGACTGGTTATCTTGGTGGCTGGCTGAGAACATCCTTGTCCATCTATATGGTGTTAGTAGGACTAAGCCATTCTGGTCATCTTTTCACTGATGCTGGTACAGTGAGACTGGCAAATTAGCGTAGGAACTCAGTTCAAATAGGTTTGGTTTTGTTCTTTTTTTTTTTTCTTTTCTTTTAGAGAGATGAGTAGGAACTGTGAGAAACATACTTTGGATATTACAAAAATGAACAGTTTAGAGAAATGTTAGTAGAGAGACATGAAAAACTCTCCCAGTTCACAATGTAATTAAACAGTGCTATTGTGGATGAAATTAAACTCCTCCAGTAAACCACTTGTAGTAAACAAACCATCCCATATACATGCAGTCCTTGGAAGACTTGGGTGGTGCACCGTACTTAACAAGTGGCTGTGACGTTCTACATAGCGATGTCTATACAGCTCTGTGCATTGTGAAAATAAGTATGGCTTGCAACTGCTAATTTTTATGGTGTATCAAAAGGCAAATTTATTTTTTTATTTTAATGGAGAGATGGAGTAAAAGGAGTGTTCATCTATTTATAGTCCTTTATTTGGAAAGGCTTTCTGTGTCTTTTCTAAACAACATTACCAAGAAAAAAATTAATATTAGCCTTCAAGACTAAATTACAGGCGATGGATCCACCTATTTCAAAGAAGTTGTCATGATTTTTCTTGAGACGTTCTCAATTAGGACATATAAGATGTGGAGTATTACCTGTCCTGCAGGGCAGTTGTCTGCTCTTAAATATTTGGCAATATATTAATAAAAGAAAAAAAGTTGAAAGTTGTGGGTTTTTTTTTTTTTTTATATCTTTTAATTTCATGTCTTTACTTCCATATCCTGGTCGGTACTGAAGGAATATCTTTCTTCTGCAAGAAGAAGGAAAAATACCTGTTAATACACAGCTTAGAGTCAAGTGTTCAGAGTGATTCCTTGTTTTAAAAGGAGGCATATTCTTTGTGATCACAATAATTCTGGAAAGGACTCTTTCAGATACTGCTGTACTTATGTCTGCTATTCTTCTCTGGCCTATTTACCTTCCTTGAATTCATTTTACACACTTCACTGGCATGGTAACTGAAGAAAAGTCTTGTTAAAAAGTCTTCAATTTTTGTAACTTTGCTTGCCCCATGTTTGTGTTCTTATAATAGCACTACTTTGATATTACGCACACATAACAATGCGGAAAAAGCAGTGGGTTTTAAGACCTATATTTTTCAGCGAAGCCATACTATATTACGATTGAAATTGTGACAAAATGAACAGAAGCCTTAAGTTTTGGGTTTTTGTTTTGGTTTGGTTTTTTGTTTCCCTGGTTTATTTTTTTTTTAATCCCTTGTTTCTGTAATCTCTAGTGAGCTCTTCTATGAGCGGTAGTGTTTATTGTTTCTTTTTAATACAAACTCTTTGGAAATTTTCATGTCTCCTAATTATGGTTTGTAATGGCTAAAGAATATAAGAATAGAAACCTTAGCTGATTTTACAGCTATGTCCTTCTCCATATATACCTGGTACAGACAGCTGCTTTGGGGCTGATATAAAGACCTTAATTCTCCAGTCTGTCCCTCGGATGGAGGTTTGTGAAAATGGTTGTGACGCCTATTGAAAAATGTGTTCTTCCCAAACAGCTGCCTCCACCTCCAAGCCAGATAACCACAATTTACTGAAAGCTTCACGCAGAATCCTGCAGACAAAGTATTGGTCTAGGGGTGCTACTGCGACCATTAATATCGTTGTTGTGATATAAGCAGAAAATTCTAAGAAGGTGGTAATGTTCTTCACATACATTCAGTTCTTCTCTAGAGCTAACTTTGCTGCTGTTTTCTCCTGCACTTGTTGCATAGTCCCTTGGCTGGCTCCTGGGGGTCTGTCTAGCTTGAGTGAAAATACTGGTGAAAGCACAAGGTGGCTAGGATGGTTGGGTATGTTCTTGATGGGCTAGCTCCACTTTGCCCCCATGCCGAAGACTTTTATCCAGTTGTTCCTGCGCTTCCCTCACACCGCTGGAGAGGAGCGTGAGGAGTCAGAGTGAAGAGTTTCTCTGAAGTGCCATGGATTTGCTGTGTGCAAGGGGAATGCTTTGTCTGTTACTGAAATGAGGATTACCATACCTGAGAGTCTCTGGGAATACTTGCTTAATGGTAGTGAGGTGATCTGGAAACCTTGCCTGTCAGTGCGCTGTGAGGTTGATATGCAAGCCTGTAAGAATTAGGGTCATTCAAGATTTTGGGACAAGGGACTCCTGTCTGATATTCTACCGGCAGATCTCTTGTGTACATCCCCTCTTTATAGCTACCTTGGGCAATCATTACTTCCGTGAAGTTCCATTGACTTCGGTGTTATTTTGCACTGGAGGAAGGCTCTGCGTTGCTGCTGAGGTGTGCAGTTACGACTGAAAGGTGAATACTGTGATGCGATAGAAAAGGCTGAGGCTATGAGGAAGCCACACACTGAGAAGTCTATTCAAACTTCTGGATACAAAAAGAGAATTTGTACTTCTCTGAGCTATAGTCTGCCTGACTCCTTCTTGGAGGCCACCATTGATTGCAGTGGTAATGCAATGGAAGGTTGATTTCTGGAAAAAGAAATACATATTAGTGTGTATTATAACACCTGTTGTAAGTTGTGTGCTATAGAATCGAGTCTTCTTGGTAGTCAGCTATTTGGAACTATCTATTTCTTCTTCAGTAATCCTCATGGATTTCCTTTGGTCTTCAGAATTGATGGCATGGTATAGTGTATGCATGGTGATAGAAAGGAGGCAAATATGTATAAAATATCCTTTTTTATTTTAAGAACTTGAACTTGACAAAAATAGATTTTTTTCCTGCCATCTTACACAATCCTTGAGGATTAGTCAAAGCCTGACAGGAAGAAAATGTAGTAGTCTATATATGCTTTACACTATCCATCCAATTACTCTGGGTGGGGTTCTCTGTATGTTCTGAAGAGCCCTAAAACAAATTACTGTGTGGTACTGTTTCAGACATGATAATTTTGTACCATTGAAGCAAAGCAAACTGTAAATTGCAAAATAAAGAATAAAACCATAATTACTGCTTTCATTTATTCATACCATATTAATGCAATATAATTATCTGGCAGGCAGGATTTTATGAATACTCAACAGAAAGCCACCGAATGGTTGTTCTAATGAACACATAAAAACTAATGCTTTAAAGCAGTAAATCACATTTCGTTACTTTTAAAGTGACAAATGCCTTTGAACTTTATAATTGGAAATAATGTATTTTGGCACCCTGCAAAAGACTTTTCAGAGTACTAGCGTTTGGAAGTATTTCAAAATGGGTAGAAGTGAGGATGGGATACCATAGGAATTGTTATGGAGATTTTTGCAGAGTACCTGTGTTGGTCAATTTATCTTGTCATGTGCATTCTAGCCTCTTAAATTCTTAAAGAAGCAGGACCCTAAATAAGGCTTCAGGCTTGGATTATATACAATTTGTAAAAGATGGAGTTGTTTGAATGCACAGTGAAACCACAAAAATCAAAATATTTTGAAAAGGTATCCAAGAATAAAAAACCTTTTTGTCCTGTTCGAAGACATTTTATATCCTTTACTGAAAAGGATCAAAGTTCTTCTCATGTTGTGTGTTTAATCTTGTTTATATTGTGTTATAATCTTTTAACTGTTTTAACTGTTGGAAGGTGGGGAGAAAGTAGCCACAAGGGTTGGATTCACTCCGGACGCTTCATCAAGGAGAGAAAGCATAAAGCGTTGGTTCCCTACTTAAAAAAAAAAAAACAACCCAAACATCCACCACCCCCACCCCCTCCAAAAAAAAGAGGCAGGGGGAAGCTATCTTGATCTTCCTTTTTCTTCCTGAGATAACCTGTGATCCAATGTTATTTAAGGAAATATTTTACTAATTGTTGCCACCTCTACATAGCCCTAAAACACCTTTTAGAGTATGCAGTATGAAATTAAGCCACAACCTGAACAGAGTTAATTTTAAAGAGCATACAGAATGAGGAAGAAAGCAATAAACACAAATGTGTGAAGTTTAAGGCATATGGAAATTCCTTTTCCAGGAGTTCCTTTTTTACCCTGATCACCCCATGTGTAAACTGTTGGTACATGGTACATCAGAGCAGTGACCTGATCTAGGAGAGGGGAACCATATTATGTTTAACCTATTTCGTCTCCAGAATTGATGCTTAGAAGACTGTTTATTAGACTAAAGATTTGGGAATTTTGTTTATAATGTTCTTGCTCCTCATCCTTTGGGGAAAGTTTTTGCCTTCAAAACAACCTCGATTCTGAAACATTTCTGCATTGCATAGGGGCTTTCTGGGATAAGGAATGACATAAAAAACATAAAATGCTTGCACACTGGGCCACTGGTGACTGGACTGTGACCTTCTCCACTGTGGCTCTGTATGGATGTGGCATCAAAGCCAGAGATGGACGGGCATCTGTTATGTTGAAAAAATGATGTTCTAAAGCTATCTCCAAACATTTTGATATAAATTACGGGGGGTGGGGAGGTGGGATGGAATATTGACATTCAAACCTTAATTGACAGCAAAATATCTTGTGTTTTCCTTTAATCAAATATGCTAACCAATGTTAAACATTTAGGAAAAAAAAAAAAACTTGAGAGAGTATGGTGGAATCTAATATTCTTTAATTAAAAATTGTAGGCCAAAAGTGCACAACAAGATGTGAAACAATGTGGTTAACTGTCTCTGTAAAAGAACAGAAATTATCTTCTGTAAAACAGCTTTAATAAAAGCTAAAGCCATTCTCTGTTAGAGAGCTGCCATGCACTAGAAGGGTCAGGAAGCTCATTTTCCTCAAGTCTCAGCCTATAACACTGGTGCAAGTGTAACATACCTAAATAAACATCCACAATAATTTTTGCATAAATGTAGAGCGACATGAGAATTGAGATGTAATTATTTAGCATTTGTGGGGGAAGGAGATGGTTTATTTGGTATGTCAAGGACTGACTCCCTTGAGAGAGAGAAACCACTCACTGAAATGTCTAAACTTTTACAATACGTTGGTACGCCAGCAGCATTAAACAGGTAGTTGTTATAGCCATCATGTGGGCAATTTTTGCCAATTCTTAAGCTATTTCTAATCAACATTTTTAGGAGTCTTTGGGTTATGATTAAGGCAAACGAAGATTCATAATTAGCAAAAAAAAAAAAATCATTAAGGGAATTGACTAGGTAGTGCTGTGAATTTAGTATGCCCAGAGTTAAGGAGTTAACTGAACCTGAAAATGTACTTTTACAAGGCCTAGGGTGTTAACCTGTATCAATAAAGTACTAGTAAGCACGGAAAAAAATAGTGGCTTTTTTTTCTTAATATTAGCCTCTGGAGTACTCCCTGCATTATGTTAAATGGTTTGTTCAAATGCTAGAAACTTCTGAAACCTGTTTAGTAATATGCAGTGGCTATTTGAACCAGGCCTTTCAAAATAGCAAAGATTTGCAAGACAGAGGTCTTGATTCCGCAGGCCAGTCAATGACATTTGGATAAAGCTATTATGCTTCAGGCTGTGGAGGTCAAAATAGATTTTTTTGCTCTATTACCAATAGATTTGTTTGAAACTACGTTTATATCTGTACTCCAAATCTGACTATTTATCATTAATCAGAACTCCCTGGTGTCAGTTTAGTTGGAAGATGGCAGAAACCCAAGTCTGGTTGCGAGGCTGTGGAAGATGGGAACGAGGATATTGAACCAATAGTTGATATCTTCGACAGAACCGTAACGGAGAGAGCGCAAGGGACCTGTGTGTGCTCCAGCAGTGCTGTGATGCATGTGCTGCACCCTGCCCTATTTTAAGAGCAATGAGCAGGCAGGATCTTGCTCTTATTCCCAGGCACTCTATTAACCTAAAAAGTACACCTGGCTCATCACTGTGGTATTTAAATTTGAGCTCGTGTTCGTTCAGTCCGGACCTGACTCGTGGCCTTTCCTAAGGGAGCATCATGTGCTGCTGTTGTGTTTAAAAACTGGGAATGTGGGGTGCTGTGACGGGCAGAGGATGGGTAGGACGGGGCACGGTGCGTTGTGGCTTGTCTTCTCTGCTCTCCCTGCTCCCTCTTGGCCAGGGACTTGGTGTGACTCGTTATATTACTCATGTCAGCGTAAGAGGGAGCTCCCTCTTCCCCGAAGTGCCGGCTAAACTTTCCTATCCCGACCCTGGAAGATGTTCAGGTGAGGTTAAAAAGGGCATTAGAACAAGAGCGAGCCCAAGCTCTTGTATCAGTTTCTGGCTGGAACAGAGACTTAGCAGTGCTAAAACTCCCTAGCCCTTCTTGGGGTTGGTCCTCAGACCACTGGAGTAAGCCTGCTTGACTAGCTGTGTTAGCAGATGCTTCAGAAGGATGAGACCCCCAACCTTGGACTCCTTATCTGTCAACTAGGGATGTGTGTTGTAAACTAGAATAGAAATAGTTAAAAAGTAATAAACTAATATAACTGGTTTCTGTGAACCAGTAGTGGTGCTCTTAGTTATTTTTTGTCTAAACAAATACAGCTTGCTGTAGAATACTAAGTGTAGCAACAGCATGAGTATGTTTGCTTGCTTTGGTATTTTATTGCAGCTTCCTTTCTTGCATTATGAATTTGAGCCCTTTTCTAAAAGTTCATATTTCTCCACATTCAGTAATAAGTAACCAACAAAGCCCTATCTGATTTATGTGTATTTGAAATCTGTATGTACCTATGGGGAGTCCCTACCCCACAGGAACTTTTCTTGGGGAATTTTTTTGTTATTGTTTTTTATTTTAATGCTGGTGAGCCACTAATCACTTTACGATGGGTGTGTGGTTGGAAAGCTCCGAGAAGAACATAAGCGTCTTCTGGAAGGCATGAAGCATAAGATCATTTAACAAAGCTTGTTAAACTTCCCCCTGGTGCTTGCTTCCATTCGGGCTAACGTCTTTCCAGTTCAAAATAGTTTCTTCTTGGGACAGCTGCTTTCATCTGGAGACAACTTCATTCATCTGGACACAGTTTTTGATGCTTTAACTACTTTGCACTCTGCTACAGTATCTCCTTTTTAAATTCATTTTCTGTTCCTGCAGTTTATGTCAAAAACTAATCTGCTTTACAATCTGGCAAATTTATTAAGTAACCCAACAAAAGATATTTGTTTCTGTATCGTCAAAACTTTGTCCTCCAGCTGTATCTTTATGGATGTATTTTGGTTTGTATTTCTGCACAATTCGTGCTGAGAACGACAGTCTTGAAAAATGGTTGGTGTTATGGCAAGCATGACAATACACTTGTTTTCCTGGGAACTCTTGCATCTCTTGTCCTCTGTAATAAATTTGAAGGAGATCAATTTACTCTCTGCTATTTTTACTCTTGTTTTTTGACTTACAGTTGGGAATATGTTTTATTTTGACAAGTTTTAGTAGTTTATCAATTGTCTCTGTAGTTGTTACCAGCTCTGGACATATCTACTATTCTATCCAAAGAACTGTAAATTTCTTATTGTACCATTTTGAACCAATTTACAGTTGCAGTGAAAAATACTTTTGTCTTTCACAGAAATAATTCAGAAAATTCTACAGAATTTTTTCTCGTCTTCTATTTTTCTTAACCATGTCTGCAATACAAGTCCTGATCATCCCACCTGGCAGTTGGTAAAGGAAAAGTGATTTTCCTAAATTACTTTTTTCTGTGGATTGTACTGTTGTTGACTATTCAGAATGACCTTGTTTAACAGTTTCAAGTCTTCATTTATCCTTTGTTTAAGATAGGTCTAAGACATCCCAGATTTTGTTAAGCCTAGTTTATCTGTAGGGTTCCTGCTAGATGATAGGTTTCATGAGATTCCAGTTTGTTGGCAGGGTGGCTTTTTGTTTGCTTGTTTTTTTAATTTGGCACCCTTACGCACAACACCGGCAAATAAACTGACCTGGGTTAGGTGTCTAGTGACAGCCACACGAATGCTCCTATCTTTTCCTGCAGTGTTCCCTGTGCTCTTTAATAACTCTTGAAACAAACACTTATCATCTTATACTGTCTGCCTCTTCAATATCAGATTATTCTTTCTACATTTTCATGAATAACCTTGCTCTTAGTACTTCTGGCACATCAACCGTGAGCAGACGAAAACTGAATAAATAATGCAGGAAAAGAGTAGTTGTGGTAAAGGCAAGTTGAACCCACTTTATCCCGAACAACCTAGAACCAGTGTGAGACGAAGGGATTCAGCCCTGTCCCAAAACCAGCTGCCTGCTGGTGACTATAAAGAGGTTGGAGCCGCAGCCCAGAGGGCTGTGGGAAGGAAGGAAGGAATGATCCACGACCTCCTGGGTTTCTGCTCTGCTTGTCTATCCATGGCAGCTCCTGCCAGAAGGGGAAATGATGCTCAGGGTGACGCACCGAGGTGGCAAATCCTCCCTTTTCAGCACCAGCAGATGTTGGTGTTTTCTGATGCTAGGCTGGCTTTATTCTCAAGTTTTATTTCTTGTTCCTGGTTTATATTTGGGAGTCATAAGGTGAAAAATACGGCTTAGTGGCAAGTAGGTTTTTGGACATTTCTGTCAGAATATAACAACTTTTAAAGGCTGCAAGTCTACATGTGACACTATAATGGAAGGTGCCTTTCTTGCTTTCAGAAGAAATAGCATAGACTTGAAATGTTACATGGGTTTGGATTTTTTTTAATCTTCCATCCATGCTATTTTTTTTCCTTGAGCGTTCTCAGAACTTTCTTTCCCTCATCTGTGACTTTGTAAGGACTACATCAGGCCGAAATGTTGTTTCATTGTCTGAGTGCACTTCCTTCTTAAACTCGCTGCTTTATCCAAGACTTAAAAGTTTAGGTTTTTTTCCTCCTCCATCTGCTGAAACCAGAAGTTTCTCCATTAACTGGTAGCTAAGAAACAATTCTCACTGCACTGACTGATGGTATAACAATTGTATCAGTCTTGTGATACAGTGTTGTTTTTTAATTGAAATTAAATACTTCACTGTTTTGTTTTTAATTCTGAATTAGAAAGTTGAAATTTCTCACAGGCTTAACATTATCAGAAGTGCTCACACAACAGAACTGATTTTTAATTGGCTCAAGAGCTGAGGCATGATGTTGGGAAAGAATAAAACTTTATTTCTAACACTAAAAAGTTAATGTTCTTAAAAATCTCTTTACTGCAAAACTTAAACTAAAAGTTCTTCTACTGATTAAGATGATTATATTGAATGGAAAAAAAATTGATCAAATCATATTTGACTTTTTTTTTCTAAATAAAGGTTGTATAGGTAGCTCCTTAATTGTCTGATTTAAACCCCACCCACCTCACCCCATGCCCACTTTATTCCCTCTTTAATCCTCTGTGGAATGAGATCTGTAACCACAGATGAAGTGTGAAAACTAAACTTTAGTTAACGCCTTTTTCTTCTTGGAAATATGTTACCACAGTTCACTAACTTGTAAGCTATGACAATACATATGTTCTATGTCTGGTTCTCCTGGTATGTTTCTTGTTCATATTTTGACACCCTCTTTCTTGTGGGATTGAGTCTGTCATTACTGCATTCAACTTGGCTAAGTGGGTTATGGAATAAAGTCTCTTAAGGTTGACTTTAATTCTGTGATCAAGTAAAATGTTAATAGAAACTATTCATAAGTCTTGTAAAATGTTGTGGGCTTTATTCCTGTAAAAATTGATAGTTGGCCAAAATCAGCTGTGATGGAATTGTTATTCAGGTTAATTTAGAGGCCAAAAATGTTGAATATTTTCAGTATAGAAAACAATCGTTAAAAGCAAAAGTGGAATTGTCATGAATATTGCAGAATGTAACTGTAGTTCCATGATAAATTTGATGAACAAAGACCTTCTTATCTATGTACTTAGGACTGGCTTTTATCAGCTTATCTATAGTCATTTACCCATTTGGTGGTAGGCAAGTGAAGTGAAGGAAAGCAACTGTATTTCCCCTAAATTAAGTAACAAGATAACTGGGAACTCCAGATCTAAATACTGCACTCTTAGGTATTGCACTGTTGCCACACCAACCCAAAGCTACTGGGGTTTTTGGATGGGCTGAGATATTATAATTCTGTGTTTTGTTTTAGCCAGAGCCACTTCTCTGGCTGTATGAACAGCTGAAAGTCTGGAGCCGAAGCCCAAGATTAGGAACAGGACTAGATGCGTTACACTGTACACAAATCTGGTACTTTTGACTTTTCTTCTGCAAGATGAGGAATCCTGTCACTCCAGGATATCATGGAAGCTGGTTTCTAACCACCTGAATGAACCTCGGGCTTCCTCATAACCTCACCCTCTGTGCTCACCCTCCTTTTTCCATCAGTTTTATAACTTGCATCTCAGAATTTTCTTCAGGCAAACTGTTTTGCAAGTTTATCACTGGGGAGACTACCTGAACCTCATATTCCAGAGGAAAAATATTAGCTTTAAAAAGAAAAAGAAACATCAAGTTCTACTTTGCTCCTGTTCCAAGGCCACATGCAAGTTCTTATAATTTATTGACCTGTGAAAGCTGCTTCAGCCATTTAGCTTAAGTACCTCCAATAGAACATTATGTGTTTGCCTTGTCCAGTTATTCAAGTTGGTATGCCACAGAAAAATCTTGTCCTGAGTATGGTTTTTCTGTATAATTTCTTCTTCCTTCAGGGAAGTAGTAATAGTAGCAGTGACTACCTTGATTATACAAGAGTTTTTCTGCCTAGTCTGTCATTCCCCTCCTCTTGTGCCATGTTGCTTATGGCAATGTATAGGAAAACTGGCAATACAGAACGTATCAGCTTACTGATCCTTCCTGCTGTACAGGTGGGAAGGATTGGGATGATGTACCATCATCTCTTAAAAATGTTTTCCCATGTACTAATTGCTTATCCAAACACTTGTACAAGTGGTTTTTTTTTTTTTTCCCTTGACTCTATTCATGTGCTCCTAGTGGTTTTTGTTGTTGTTGTTGTTAACAGCTTAGCTGATTCTGTAGCCTCAAGAGGTGAATGGGTTGAAGCTGGAAGCAAACAGCGTTTGCTTTGCTGCACAGTACCATGTATTCCAGTGTGCACGTGGAACTGGAAGACAATAATGTGCATTTTAAAGGAAGGCACCATTAATTATGCAGCTATTGCACTGTCAGGAGTGGATAATTCTAGGTTTCAATGGCCTTGTATCATTATATGGATTATGTTTTCCAATGTATTAACTCTTTTCACTGATCTTGGGAGTGTGTTAGACACAAGCAAGCACCTGAAGCTGACAGAATTAACCACATGGATCTTATTGCGTTGCCTAGTTTTCCTTTTGTTCTTATGCATATGATTATCATTCTCTTTGCTTAGAGTTTGCTGCTGTTGCTTAAGCTTTTGTCTCTTCCTTGCTCTCATCGTGGACCAGTAAATGATAGCATTCAGGATTTTGTTCTGTTACAGGTTTCAGTGGTGAAAAAGTCCGAATGTTAGAAGTGTCAACGTCGGAAAAAATAAAATAGACTGAGGCAGTTCTGCAACTCGTATATGAGAATGTACTCTCTGGTCTTTTATAGGACATTGTCTTGTATTCTGTTTTTTTTTGAGAAAACAATTTCTTTTTTCAGTCAATATTATATATTTATTTGTGTGTGTGTGTTTTATTTATTTATTTATTTTTTTATTGATCAAGATGGGAGGTCCTATGCACTTATTTGAAATCTACTTCTGGGGTAGGCTGTGAGCAGGTACTCCCACCTTTCTGCAGTGGATAGGGAAGACCTATAGCGTAAGCATCGCCCTCTCCTTGGCCAAAGGAGGGGTCGGGAAGGGGGAGAGAACAGCCGGAGTCCGAAAAGCTTCCCAATTCTGCCCGGGTGTCGGTTCGTTGGTGATTGACAAGGCTCTTGCGGTCACTAGATGGCAGTCTGTCCTCCGAGATACGCGGGGCCATCAGACGGGCATCCCAAGTTGGAGATGAAGATGATTTGGATCAGTTCAGGCAGTATTAAATCACTTATGTTGTTGACGAAACAAAAATTTACATCGGAGATGAAGTGCATTGTTCGCGGCGAAGCGCGAGTTCTGCCGCCGTGGAGCCGTTGGCGTTGGGCTGTGCTGCGCTGCTGGTTTTTTCTTCTCCCCTGCCCCCATGCTAAGTTTTCAGCTTGTTTGAGATTTGGTGTGTGTGTCTTGGTTTTTTTAATTTTATTTTTTTTTTGTAGTGGGGAGTTACAGTGTGGGAAACGAAATCGAAGGAAAGGTGGTGAATAAATTTGAAATTTTATTTGTGCTGTCATAAGTTACTAAACCACAGAGAATAGGGTAGCCAGTTCACTGCCACAAATGTTGCTCTTGTAATGATAATTTCCAGGGAAAAACTTCTAAGCATTCCACTTTAATGCTTACATGTCACTTCATTTATTTTTTTTTTAATGGAATAATAATAATTAAAAAATGCAAAATCTGTTTGCAAAAAAATTGCATTTACAGTTCTGCATTTACTATTTCCTTAATAGCCTGCAGACTGCAGTGCCTGTGCTATTTTTTTATTTAATAAAAAGACTTTTCAAAAAACCCCCTTCATTTTTAATTTCTTTCTCTTCTGTTAAAACTGGTTGCAAAAACTATTAAAATACTGTGCTCATTTAATACTATTCTTTTAGCAGCATGCTACCCAAAAGATCTTGAAAAATGTTTTTTTAATTATATACATAATGTTTTCAGAACAAACACAAAAATGCACATATACTGCTTGAAGAGTATTACAGTGTAGAATATTTAGAATAGCATGTGTTGCATGCTTTTTTTTTTATTTCCTTGAAAATGTTCTAGAGTCACTTTTAGAAATTAACAATCAAATAGATATCTGATGTATCCTACCTCATTTAACCATTCACTGCGTGCTGGATTTTTTCTCAACAGCATGTCAATATTGCATCGATATCATCATTAGGAATTTTAACAATCAAACGGATTTGCAGTGTATGCTTATCACGATTAGCAAGCATGTGCTGCATATTTCTATTAACAGCACGTCAATATCATCATTAGAAAATCAGCAGTCAGATATATCTGTAGAGCAAGCATATGCTGAGCATCATAATATTTAGAATGCAAAAAGGCTTTGTTTAGCATAAGTCTATTTCTGCTTCAGTTTATTTCTGCTTCTTATCAGAAGGGGTATCTTGATATCCTTTTCTACTGTAAAACCTTTAAAATAGCATTTCTGTAAACATAGTATGATATAAACCTTTACCAGAAACTCCAGTAATAGTGCATTAGGATTCACAAAGCTATCATAGAAGTGTTTACGGAAGACTTATAGTATACTACGACTAACTGCACAAAAGCTTTGATTTTCGTGGGTAACCTTAGTACTGCATATATGCAGCTATTTATCATTTGTTCCTGCTTCCCTTTAACTGTGTAAAAGACTTTCAAAATGCTTTCTCTGTACATGTTTAACTTGTGGTTTGAAGTCTACTATTTAGAAAAAAAACCCACCAAAACAAAACCCCAGAGTTTACCAAGACCTGAATCTTATTTCTCATGTATTTTATTAGATTTATATAAAGAGTGCAACCTAGTGTTAATGTTCTAACATGATGAAAATGTAGTAGCAATAGGCTCTAATTTTGTGCCATATGCTGGAGAATTAATGGCATGCCCCTATCACTGTAAGATAGGAAGCAATTAACTGTTCTCCCACATGCATGTACGTATTCCCTATTTTGATGCTGATCAAGTGCAGTGATTCATTGATATAGGAAAAATTTTGTAATTAATAAATTCAGTTTTGGATGTCCAAGGTGTGTAGAAATTTTGCTTGAGAAGACAACTGCACCAATTATGTTCAGCAAGAATATTTTTTTCTATTGGTTTTCAAAAATGTTAATTGCAAACTTAGTGGAGAAACATTATATTGCAAGTCGCTTTTGTGACTTTTGTAAATAACAATTATTGCGGAGCAGAATTTTGGCCTTCTACCTTTATTACCTGTGAAACACCCATTTATTTTTCGACTTGCTTTAAATACAGTAATATAATAAGGAATGGCAGCATCCTACTTTAAAGAACCATTTGCTAGGGCAGTAAAAATATAGCCTCTCAACATTCTTAACCAATTACCCGTCTTTGTTTATGCTGTTTATGGCTTGTGGGGTAATGGCTCCAGCAGAGCTAATAGTCGGCACCGGTCTGGACATCGTTGCAGGAGAAAGATTCACTTCTCGTGGAGATGACTACCGCAGTGTCCCCAGCCGGCGTGAGGTCTCTGCTAGGGTCGTGCTCCTGACGTCTTGCAATAGGTGAGGACAAGGACATAGCATACACTGTTTAAAGACGGATAGTTTAACCTTGCCTAACATTTCACCTTGGCTACTGTTGTTTTTCATAGCTCCCTTCTCCGAGCTGATATAGTAGCTTTATGGGTGTGGAAGCATGATTTTTATCTTGGCATCGGTTTGAGGATAATCGGGTCATCGGCAGAAAGCAGCCTGAACTCTGACTCTCCTCATTTAAACCCAATGATCTTCCCAGCCTATCTGCCTTGACTGTGTACTCCAGCAATTTGATGATGTTGATTTATATGAAAATGAGTTATTATACTTATTTGTTTCATATCCACTGTTTGCTGCATTAAATAAGTTACTCTGCTGTAGTCATGGTAATTGTATGTTCTGGACTTGCTTCAGATGCATCTGTGCCTCATGGGAGCCAGTAACGTGGCACTACGTGGAGATTTTCTTGATGTCATCAAATTGTGTCCTCTGTGCCTATATCCGATGCAGGGGTCGTGAACTTCAGGTTCAGTAATAGCAGAAAACAGGGCTAGAAGAAGAAAAAGCCTTCTGGAGGCTTGCATGGGTAGTACCAGCACAAACAGAAACTGCTGACAACTAAGCTTTCCTAACTGTCAGGTACTTATGCTCAGCTGATGCAATAATAATTTGCACAGAACAATAAGCTGTATCGCTGTATATAATATTCTTTTTTCTAATGACTCATTATCCTAGGATGATGAGGAGATGAGTAGAATATAAGTGTATTAAAACATAATTGCTTTTCTATTCAAACAAAAGCATGCAGCGTATACATTGTGACAAATGCCTAATGAATAGGAGTGGAGCTTTTTTGTTCCGTTTCAGTTTATGGCAATGCCTGCCATAACTGCCTATTTAAGATCTTAATTGCTTTTAATTTTAACAGTTACCTGATAGTTGCTTTCGGTTGGAGAATCATACACAAGAATAAGCCTCTTCACTGCGAATGTGGGCTGTTTACAAACCAGAATGTCAACTTTTATGATTCAAGTTGAACAATTATAAGAAGATTAATTATGTACAGCTATTGCTATTGTACCATAAATAATTGTATAAATGTTGTACCAACGTGGTTTTTTCAATCCATTGTAGACAAAATGCACTAAAAACCTTTGAAAATATTCTTGGAAAAAATGTTACTTTTGAAGTTGTCTGCATATAAACAATTTGCCTTCCATAGATGTATTATCACTGGACTTGAATTAAAATCTGTGAGTGTTAAAGCCAGCCTTATGCAAGCATCTATGTTCCATTCTAATACTCATTGGTAAAACCTTAAACTTATGTTGCTTAGGCTAATTATTCTCTTCAGATGACACTGGTCCTGGGTAGTCACTTCCATAAATATATTTGAATGTGAAAGGTGCTAAGGTAAAATTTCTTTCCACCTGTAGATTTACAGTGTACCTTTCTCTGTTGATGATCAGCATTACTGGGCTGTAATGTTGGACTCTTCATGATCATCGTCTCAGCCAGAACCACCACAGTATGTGGTATCTTTACATAATTAAACTTTGTCTCTATCCTTGGCTTATTACCCAAACCACCGGAGTCCTTCCCAAACCCCTTGGGGCAACAGTTATGGAAAGACTGCCCATACATTATAGCAACTGGTGAACTATTTATTAAGTATGAATCATCCCCTGTATTTTTTTTTTTACTGGGGAAATTATGTCTTTGTTAGCTATGTCTCGTTACTGATTTTGCAGGGGCCATCATCATACTTTCTGCTTAAACCCAATGGAAAATAAGGTTTGCTTTACTAAAACTAAGCACAATGACACATGATTTGTGTAAAGCAGTCAAAAACTGGCACTTTATTTTTTAATGCTGCTTTAAATGTTTGCAAAGGTTCAAGTTTTTACTGCTCAATTAAAGCTTTACTTTATAGAAACCATGATATACTTTCTGAGGGCAGTGACATGCTCTTCCCAAACAGCACCTATTTACCAGTCTCCCTGCAAACAGATGGGTGAACAGATATTTGATGTATGTGGTAGACAAGTACACTGCTTGGCATATTGCGGTTCTAGAGGACGGAGGTGCATATTGTCCTTCAGTCTGGCTCCTTTGAAACAGTGCTCAGACTTCTATTTTCTTCTCTTTGCTTGTTGTCTTTTTTTCCAGATGTTGACTTGATATAAACCCCATGTTGTTCAGAGATCCGTCTTGCTTGTATGAATGAGGTATCTGTAAAACACTTTCAATCCTTTAAGCCAAACTTTTTGGTGCCTGTCCCCAAAGTAGGCGAATTTTTCCTTGATGCTGTCTAGGTTCCTGGTGTACTGTTTACCAGGGGCACAAGGAGTGGTTGAAGTCCCCCAGAATTCTGGTTTTTGTTGTACCTCCATCAGTATGGGTGTATCGGGACAAGAAAAACGTCTTTGCAGGACACACTTTCTCAGAGATATTGTTCCTTTTCTCCCATCACCTTCCTACTTGAGAATGAGCCTGGGGTAGGTTTAAAGCACAAGTGCTGTCTCATCCCAGGTTTCTTCCAGTTCCTTGGAATCCATGTTCCACCTCTCCCATACCCTGTTTTTTTTTCAGTATCAGACTGAATTCCTCCTGGGTAGCATGATCTAGGCTTGTGATATTACAGTTTGTGCATCATTCCGGTGCCTGTTCACCCACTGGATGATATGCTCCTGGCACGCAGTTCTAGCTCGTTGGCTTTCTGCTTTCACCGGTTCTCCAGCCATGAGCTACAGGGCAGTCTTGGAAACATCTGTTTGGTGGTTAAGGAAGTGCTACTGTTCTGCATACACTTGGCTTGAGATTTTTCATGTCGTGATTTTGCTGACTCCCCTTGTGCATCCCTGTTGTGGTGGTAACCTAGAGGTTAGACAAATGCAGGGGAACCTCACCTACCACCCGGGTGAGAGATCTCCACTGCCCGGTTCAGCATCCATTCCTGTGCTAGCAGAGAAGTTGAAAAGCAATACCAGAAAGGTACTGTTGGGTCTAAAATGGAGTCACGATGAGAAACTAAGACTATCAGATGGAACAAAAGGGCATGTTCGAGCTTGAACCAAAGGTCACGCAATTACCAGAGCCTCTTACAGAGATCTCCTGGTGCATTAAAGTGTCAACACAGAACATGCTACTTGAAAAACTTGTTTCCTGCTATTAAACAGCAGGATTCCCTCTAAATGCCTGGTTATCTGAAATCTGTTCTTGGGACTTCGGCGTCTTCACAACTGAGGTGAAGTATTCTTAATAGTAATACTTTAAGTTTTGACTTTTTTTTTCTTCTTCTGGAGTGGGACATATTTGGTTTTGGGGTTTTGGTTGGTAGGTGTGGGTTTGGTGTGGGTTTTTTTGTTTTGGTTTTTTTTTTTTTGTTTGTTTGTTTTGTTTTGTTTTTTCTTTCTCTGACAATGTTATGATTTTTTTCCTTCAGGGAATTTGTTCTTTAAAAATTTTGCATTCATCAAAAAATTTGGGTTAACAGTATTTCTACAGTATAGATACAGCCTGGATTGGCGTTAGCTTACTGAGCTAGGAGTAAATTAGTTGGATAGTTTCTGGCTAAACTATGACCAATAACAACATACAGGGCTCTATGCAAGACAAGGCCTCCTATTGTTAGGGCAGGTTCTGCAAATTGCACTCTATTTTCTGGTACAAGCTAACTATAATAAAGCTTGCCTATATCTTGCTACACTGTATGACTGACTGCACTATGGACAAACACACGCTTGTGGCTGGAATATGAACCATATTTTAATGAGTGACTTGGAGCGGTGTTAATGTATTTAATGTGTTCCTCAAACATGAGGAAATCTCTCATGCAGTGTGAGATTGGGCAGAAATAATGTGCGGTTGTCTTTAACCAGTGAGGTAAATGGTAACAAACACTATATGTATCATGATGCTTTTGTAGCTGCCAAAAGTTGAAGACGTTGCCTAATTTTTTTTCAATGTGTTCATTACATGTAATAAAATCTTTTTGATCCTGTATACGTTGCCAAGGGTTTTGGTAAAATTTGACCTAGATACTTAGATTTTGTGTTTTGTTATTAACACTGTTTTGTGGTGTGTTTGGTTTGCATGATTTTTATATAGACCTTGGTTTTGCAATAAGTTCTCACATGTCACAACAAGGCAGTATTAAAGTTGTGGGTTTTTTTTTTTTTACTTGAATAGTATCTACCTAAAACCAGTGGTGAAATACATTCTATTCCTTGGCTATATTTCTATGTAATATCCAGGGATGAAATTCCCCCCAAATGATGCATCCCCCCCCCCCCAAAAAAAAAAATTTGGGGCACTTTTCCTTTTAATTAATACATTTCAGAAGATACCTACTTTATTACCAAAGTGCTTTCTAAAGCTAGCAAATATATTGCACTTTGAGATTACAGACTGCTCTAGCTGAAGGAAATAGTTTTCTAGAAAATCTGAATGTAGCTGCATTAGTTTTTCCCCTTGCTATGTCCCACATCCATATTGATAGTTACTTGAGAAGTATTCTTCATGCGTGGAGAACATAAGAAGAAGGAAAACAAACACCCTTAATAATTTGAATTAATATGTATCTTGTAGTCTTCTATTTTCCTTTCTCCATTATAAAGATTTTACTTAGATCGTTTGTTGCGCATGCAGAAGAGGAATGGGATGCGAACAGATACTATCAAAAGATCAGCTGAACTGGCAGCGGAGAATGGGTTGCGATTAGGTAGTGATGTGTTCCTATTTTTTATGCATAGTTCTGTTTGTAACCTTTGTTTTCACATCTGGCTGTACACTTGGAGAAGGTTCTGTTCTTTTACCAGTTCTATTTATTCTGTGGGATTTTTTCTTTTTCTTTTGCATCATTGCAGACTTTTCCTTTTTCGCTATTGCTGTAAATCATTCAGTGGGAGGAGTGAACTTTATGTTTTTCAATAGGTCATCAGGATAGTATTTGGGACCTTTTTAACTCAGTATTTTTAACTCAGTATATTAACTCAGGCTATGAGGTCCTTTTTTCAGTGGTTGTGGGTACATTTAATTTCCAGCTTGCCTCTTAGATTTGGGCTCCATTGAAGTGTTCCCTGCTCAAGTTTTTTTTTTTTCTTTTCAGATTAATTTTCACACTTGAGTGTTACATTCCTCAAAGGCAAAGCAAGTTGTCTGCTTATTTTGTTTGTAGTTTTTCTACAGATTCACAAGTGTTGCATATTATAGGATTTCCACCTCACCTCTCCTACTCCATATAAATGGCTAAGCATCACTTATACCTGGAAAGTGGCTTCAGTGAAAGCATAGTAAATAATAGTCCAACCTATGTCAACTGGATCTTGAATCTACAGCTGCTGACCTATTTGTGCTCTGTCTGTCTTCCCCATGGATGTTTGTTCAGTTGTGATTCACAAGCACTGGTTCTGCTTTCTTGCTGGGTGGTATCACTTCATAAATACTTCTGTGTCTTGCCTATGGTCCCAGCACACTGGATTTCCAATATTTTGAAAGTGCTTGCTGAGAAGTCATTTGGCATATTATCAAATGGCCGCAGCCCAGCAATAAGCTATAGGTGGAATTTTTAATATGAAGTTGGCAGGTCTCACGACTCAAACCGGGCATTTATTTTTTTTTCCCTAGATAGTTTATTTGTTTAAAAGAAAAACAAGAAAGTATTTGCAGAATAGAATTAGTAATTTCATATTGAATAACAATAATTGTTTTAGAAATTCTGAATTAGACAGTTCTGTGCAGAATTTCTTGCAGTTTAGTTCTCAGGTTAAACTTAGTAGGGAAATTGGATGCTGTTCACAGTATGGCTGATTCAGAGAAGCTGCCATTGCCCTTTTAGCCTAGAAGTTAAAGCATTCACTTTCTAGGAGGAAGACAACGCTGCTTTCCTCTTTTGGTGTCCTGACTGAAAGCAAGACCTCGGGCTAAAGAACTGCCCTTCCCAGGAGTGGACTTCCCCTTCTCCGGCCAAGACTTCATCTGGTCCTACTCATCCCAGGACTGTGAAGATGCTCCGAGATGATAACGTCCTTCCAGCCTTCCCGTCTGAAGCTCTTATTTTCATCTAAATGCCCTGTAACCTTTGCCAAAGGATTGTAAGGGCGGCCGAGTAGCTTGGTGGTGAGGGTGCTCACCTGCAAAGAAATTCATCTTGTTTCCAGTCCTATTTCTAGGTAAGACTTAGCTTATTTAGACTAGCAACACGTTAGTCCTGCTCACTGTGCCCAGTTGCATAGTTACGTTACTCACATCAGGCCCCAAAATGCTTTTACAAGCTGAAGTTCAAAATGAAAGGCTGCCTAAAATACATACCTTCTGTAGCCAGACAGCGTGCTAGCAGTGTTTGTTTCCTGCTGTCTGGGAGGTCATCCTCATTAACAGCATGAATATAGTTTTCAGACATATGAAACTAATTTATGATAGACATTAAGAGCTTACTAAGGCAAGACAGAAATATAGAAGGAGGCAAAGCAGAAAATGTAGTCATCTTTGTCACTAAATAGCATACAATTAAGAAAGACAGTAGTATGCTGCATGTAAATAAGTGTTTGTCTTCCAGGAAATGTGAAACACAGTCTCTTGTATTCTTAACAGGCTATGTACCCAAATCGGTTGTAGCTGATTCCTAAGCTAATTCACATCAAATGGATGTTTGTAAAGTGGTTTTTTTTTTTTTCTGAAAATGAATATGTAACCTCTGATACACTGCAAAATGTACTGAACTGTCAAATCTACATGAGAAGGTATTTTTAGAGATACTTTTGCTTATAAACAAGTTTATGACTTCAGCTGAAATAATAGCAAAAAAACCCCCCGAAACCCACCAACTTCCTAACCTTTTCTCGTCCTCTTAGCACTTAAGAACTTACACAGATAACTGGCTCAAAACAAGTTTGAAAAAAGAATCTTCTTAATATAATTATTTTTATTTAGAAGAAAACCAAAACAATAAGCTGTCCTTTTCTACCTGCTTCCTACTCACATATGGACACACAAATGATGCAACATTGTTGAGTCCATTGTTCCAGGATAAGGCAACAAATCCAGCTGAGGTACTGAAAGTACTTGGGAAATACTGACCTTCTGTTTGGTTCTGTCCAGTATTTGGATTGCATTTGGATGCATTTGGGTTCCTCCTGTGCAAATTCAGCTTCTTGCTGTTTATAACTGTAGAGAAGGAAGGTGAAGAGTACCTAGCTTACGTACTGCCACTGTGGTTTGTTTTTCCTATATATGTCAAAATGCATGTGAGCATTTCAGTGAGGCAACCACATGCTACTAAAATTGGCACTTTGTCTTAGTGGTAACTTATTAGCTTGACCACCTCTGAACTGTTTTTGAAGAATTTTGGATCTGAATTGATTTTACTGTGTGAAGCTTGGGAGGAGCAGTGAGAAAAGCTGTTTAATACTGTTTAGAGAAATAGAAGAAAAAAATTACCTTAGCTATTAGATTGAGGGTAGGATGGAAAGGCCACTGGATGAGGAGAAAAGTAATTTTGGGGGGCCACAGAATAGCTGAGGTGGGAACAGAATTCTAGAGACCATCTAGTGTACTATCCCCTGCTGAAAGTAGGGCCAACTACAGCAGATTGCTCAAGGCTGTGTCCAGCTGGTTTTTTAATATCTCCAAGGATGGAGACTCCACAACTTCTCTGGGAGACCTGTTCTAGTGTTTGATAACTCCCGCAGTAAGAATGTGGTGGGGTTTTTTTCCTTATATCTAAGTAAGAGGACCAATTTCTTGGTTTTATGGCTGTGCCTGTTGCCCCTTGTACAGTCACTGGGTATCACTGGGGAGAGTCTGTTTCAGTCTTTACTTTCTCCCACTGGGCAGTAGGGTTAGCAGAGTTAAAGATGTTTCATATATATCTGCTGAACTAACTGGTATGCAGAAAATACTTTGGACTGAGTTTAGTAGGGAATCTAGTAAAATTTGGTTTTAGTCAGCTCAAGAGTGGTTATGAGAATCAAGGCTTTATCTGTCTCCTTTCCAATACTGACACTGGTCTTCAAGGTGTAATGATATTATATTAAAGTCATGATGAGATTAAGGAGCTCCCGACTTTAGTGATTTCTGTGTGTATTGGTGCTGTTCAGAAGATTTGCCAAACAGTGAGAAGGCAAGCTCTTGCTCAGTGCAGATGGTTGAAAAGTAAAATTCCCAGCAGGATTGTCAGTGAGGGGTTTCTTAAAGGAATTGCTATAAGGAATTGTGTAAAATTCCAGTTGCAGTTGCTTTTTTTAAAATTTAATTTCAGTACTGCACTTTTCAGTTTTGTTCAGTATCAAAATATTCATTGTCACTTTAGGCTTTATGTAGTTTCTGAATTTCCTTAATTCTCTTAAACTTTCTGGTTTGTTTCTGGTAGCAGCAGCTATTGGGTGTATAAAGAACAGACTGGATCCTGCTCTGGTGACTATATTTGTCTACCATTTTATTCCACTAGAGTGTCTGGCTACAGGTTCCTCTTGGGACTAGGCTGTTTAGTAATACATCTGATTTTATGATATTCATATCACTTATAATCTTTCAATATCTGATATAAAGGGAAATCTTAATCAGTGGAACAAGGAATGTTTATGTTGGTATCATTTAACTGTTAATTGGTACAGTAGATATCGATCTGCTTCCATTTAGGAAAAACAAGGGGTGTTTTTGTTGTGAAAACTGCTTTATGTCATGTGGTAAGGGCTCGTATCCCTATCTGGCAAGAGTGGGCAGAGCGTTCAAATTAACTAACTCTGTGTGGGTTACTAGTAGGAAAGGGACCGAAACATTGCCTTGGAAGTGAGTGAGCATGTTACAAGGAAGCTGTCAGATAGATGGAGTTGTCAGCATCCTCAACTGCTGTACATAGTTTTGAATAATAACTGTTTAATACAGATGAGAGTGAAAACCAGACTGAGAATTGAGAGAGAAAGATATATATTTTTAAGTGCAATAGCAAGAGAGGAGGACAAAAATTAAACTTGTGCAGCTTATATTTGGTTTCAAATGCTTAGCATCTTGTGTTTTACATGGAGAATACTGAAACCATCATCCCTCATGCAGAATTAAAACACATTTCAGGCAACACAGGTTTAAGTAAGGCTGTCTGTAATTTTTTTGTCATTATCTCTCTGACTTTCCAAGTGTGTCAGAGTTTCTATTTCACTTCTATGTTGTTGACATTTGGAGGCACGCTTGATCTCTTTGTTCAGGACCTCTAAATATTTTTTTGTTAAAATCAACGTGTTATGTCATACCAACTGCTGGCATATAGTCATTGTGGAAAAATGGTAGAAACCAATGGTGAACTTCACTCTGTCTTTCCTACGTGAAAACAAAACAAACTGAACCAAAGTACGTGGTGCTTTGCACTATTGGTATGCTGGCTTTACATAACGCAGACAGACATAGTAGCATATAGACAATATTTAGACATGATTGCAAAAATCTCCAAAATGCTTATCATCATCTCAATAAGATGCAACACTTTGTGTTTACCTCTGGTTAGGCCAAGCCAAGCAGGTGCAGAAACAGAGCTGGAAAAGTGGGAAATGGCAGAAACAGGGCAATGGAAGGATGAATGAATCTGTGTGGGAGGGAATTTTGCTCTCCAGTTGAGAGAAAACTGATACTTTCATAGAAGCTTCTGTTTTCTAGAAGCTACTTCGTATGTGTCTGCAAGCATAAGCTGCTGTTGTCTTGCATGCTTTTCTCTTCCCCCTTCTTCCTGCTATTCCCTTTTTCCCACCCTCCAACAAAGAGATGTAGAGAATGCAAATAAATTGCCTGTCTGAAATGGAGAGAGCTGTGGGCTTTGGTTGACATTAGTGTATTGTAGAGGGATCCAGATGCACGATACTCATCAAATTTCTATCAATACTAATTTACTAATATCAATAATAATCTGTTTCCCAGTGGATCAGCTTTCTCGAGCAGGGTCTGTGCGCTACTTACAGCTCTCTGAGCCCTTCAACTAAGGTGTCAATAAAGCTGACCGCTGTTCTGGGGCTATTGACAGTTATTAAAAATGACCTTGATGTAATTTCATGCCTATCAAAACAAAGGCCATATGTTAAGGATTATGAAAAGCTACAGTGAAGGAAAGCAATGACAGGCTTCTGCTGGGTGA
>JANHGO010003923.1:0-26035 GCA_024606505.1 Aquila spilogaster | reverse complement strand
ACTGCTGCTGGTGCTCTGGGGTAGTAACGATAAACCACCTAGGCATTGCGCAAAAGGGGTCTTTCCCTCTTAGGGCTGTGAAGGGGCTGCGCGGTAAGGAAGGGACGGGGACGACAGAGGACGGCCGGGAGCCCCTGCCCTGCCCCGCCGCCCCCGACTGCGTGCGGGGGGGCAGAGCCCACGGCAGCAGCCTCACCCCTCTCCGCATCTCTTTAAAGCTGGGCGGGCGCTGCCGTTGCACCGCGGAGCCGCTGCGAGGATCCGCCGCCCCGCGGAGCCCCCACCGACACCGCCGCGCCCCGCAGTCCCGCGGCGATGCCGCTCTACCCCGATCCGACCGTGCGGCGGCCGCCCAAGGTGGGTCCCCGCCGTCCGGGGGTCGGGGGCGGCTTAGAGAGAGTGGGGAGCGGAGGGATAAAGAAAGTTCCGGGGTCCTCGGCACCCGCCGGTGGGGGAATGTCGGGTTGCTACGGAGCACGCTCTGTTCCTTTGGGAAGGTTCTCTTCTGCTGCTCTGCCGCAGCCCTCACCCCGGCAGCGGGGAACCTCCTGCGGAGGGGAACGTGCCGGGCTGCCGACAGTGCGAGCGCGGGGGCTGTGGGGGCCTTGGGAAGGATGCTGTGCACCCCCCCCCGCCCGGCGTGGTAAGCGCGGGCGGAGGGGGCTGCAGTGGGACCTCATCGCACGGCTGGGGCTGGAGAGCATCAGGTGGGAGAGCGATCGAAGGAGCTTCCGGCGGGAGATCCGTGAACTCCTTGCATCGGCGGCGATGAATGGGAGCAGCAACGCGGCGCAGCGGCCGAGCTCGTTGCTTCGCCCCCTGTAAGAGCTGACGGCAATTTGCTTCCCTACAGCGGGCGTTTGCTCCTCTCCTCCTGCTGCTGGCAGAGCTGGGCTGCAGCTCCCCGCCCACGTACCAGTGGAGAGACGCTGGGACCAAGGAGAGGGTCACCTGCCAGCAGTGCCCGCCGGGGACCTTCGTGGCACAGCACTGCACCAGGGACAGACCGACGACGTGCGCACCCTGCCCCGACCTGCACTACACGCACTACTGGAACTACCTGGAGAAGTGCCTCTACTGCAACGTCATCTGCGGGGAGCGGCAGGTGGAGGTGCAGCACTGCAATGCCACCCACAACAGAGCGTGCCAGTGCCAGGAGGGCTACCACGCCGAGCTGGAGTTCTGCGTGCAGCACTCCGAGTGCCCGCCGGGCTCCGGCGTCGTGAAGTTGGGTGCGTATCTATGGCATCGCCCGAAGCCGCTCGCCCCGATGGGGGCTCCCATCCATTGAACCATAGAATGGCTTTGGTTGGAAGGGACCTTGAGAGTTCCAGCGAGCTGTGGGTGCTGCTGGCTCACTGTCCTTGCAGGCTGAGGGGATGGAGGTGTGAGTGCTGCTGGTGTAAGGGCAGGGCTGGCGAGCGCACATAGCTCTGGGGCTCAGTTTTGTGGGGTTTGTTGAGTAATTTGGATGGGCTCCATCTGAAACGTGAAATAGATAAATGGGAGAGGTTCCAAAGCGGTAACGTCAGTCTCATTGTGGTTCCTTCTCGGGGAGATCTGTGAGGCTGAGTTTCCGCCCCCTGAGTCACGATGATAGGTTTTAGGGAGTTATTCTTTCCACCTTTTCCTGAGCCACGTCTGGTCCCTTCATTGCCCCATTTGCTCCGCTCTGTATGTTCTAAAAATATCCTTAGTGTACAGCAGGTGCGTGCTTCCCTCTCACCCTCTGCTGAGTCACTGAGCTCTCTGTTAGGAAAGCACAGGTGATACAACGCAGCAGCACGGGCAGCACCCACTCCTCCTGCTTCACGCTCCGAAGGCACTTCTGGAGTCCTTCAATGTGTGTCACGGGAGAGCTGCGGGCACGGGGCGAAGTGGGGAACGTTTGTCGTCCTCAGGTGACGCTCAAGGTTGAGTTTAATGGCTCAGTTTTCCTATGGGAGCGTCACAAAAGGCAGCGATTCAGCGCGGGGTGAGCCGGGTCTCCAAAAAACGCGGGGAGCTCCTTTGATTTCCGCATGAATTTGCCTGCAGGGTGAGCTGTCGGTGCGAGGGCTCACGTGGGGCCGTGGAGAAGTGACACTGTTGTGATTTCCGTTGGGCTGTTTACCAGCAGCGTCCTTTGCGTGGAGCTGCGGGAGCTCTCTGCTCTGCAGGAGGGGCAGCGCTGAGCTGAAGCCTTTGCATTCTCAGCCACTTTTACTTTCTCTTGGCCGGGAGCCTCCGGTCGTGCCGGGACGCGAGGGCTCCTTGGCAGCTGCTCCCTGGCGCTCGCAGCCAATTCTGCTGCCCCGCGAGGCGCCCCTTCAGCGGGCGGCATCCTCCCTTGTGCCTGGAGACCCACGGGGCTGTTTGGGAAGGGGTCGGTGGTGGCACGGCCGCGTGCTCCTGCTGGGTGCCTGCTTATGGGTGCTCCCGTCCCACTGCAGCTCCTCACCCAGCACGTGGGTGGGGATGATGGCTAATAACCCGTGTCCCCCCCCAGGCTCCCCGTTTGAGAACACGCAGTGCCACGCCTGCCCGCGGGGCTCCTTCTCCTCCTCCAGCTCCGGCACCGAGCCGTGCCGGGCGCACCAGAACTGCACGCAGCTGGGGAAGGAGACCAACGTGCCGGGCAACCAATACCACGACACCCTGTGCACCTCCTGCAGGACGGGCAGGAGCAACAGCACGCGGGAACCAGGTGAGAGCCAACGTCCTGGTGTAAGCACAAAACGAGGTCAGGCAGCCTATAACGGCACAGAGCGACCCGTGCTGGGGCTGCAGGGCACAAGACGCACTCCCTCACCCTCTTTCCCAGTCTGGGGTTGGGTTTTAAGCATGCACAGCAGCCGGGTGTGGGTCAGCTGTGCTCCCAGTGGGGCCTTTGCCAATGTCCGGGATGCCAGCACACGAGGCGGACGCTGCAGCCCTTGTCCAAACCCAGGTGCTGGCTGCGTGGCATAGGGGCTGCTGTGTTTCCCACAGAGCTTTCATTGCAGCCCACACTTTGACTTGTGTATGCTGAGTGGAGTACAAACATAAGGGACAGCGCAGCCTCAGTGTGATGTGGATTTTGGCCTGGAAAAAATGGGGGTATGGAAAAGTATGGGTACAGAGCGCAGTGTGTCACTGTGTTAATGCAAAGCGTAGCACTGGCCTTGAGCTCTTGCGCATCTGATGTGCAATGATGTATCCCCTTCCCAGCACTAAAGGAATTTGAGGAGCTCCTTTATGAGCCGGCACGAGGTCTGTCCCAAAGCTCTCATGTGGGGCGTGTCTGTGGCTGGTCCTGTCCCCATGTGTAAAATTCTGCATGGGGAAAGAGGAACCTTCAGGAACGGCGATGTGTGTATGTAATTAATGCAGTTCCATCAGTTTTCCTCCCAACTTCATGGCAGGGAGGAGCATGGGAAAGGTATATTGGCTGTTTTTGAGATGAAGGGAACTCCTCAGAGTTACCTCCCCATTGCCAGATGTGGTGTTTGTGGGGTCTTCTCCTTGGAGATCTCCAAACCCACCTGGACGTGGGGCTGGGCCGCAGCTCGAGTGGCCTTTCTGGGGTAGGAGGGACCAGAGGGACCCAGAGGTGCCTCCAGCCCCAACCATCGTGGGATTTGGGGCCCCAGGGTTCTGGCTCTCCATGCATCCAGCCGTGACCTCCGCATTAACCTCCGGGTGCCTTTCTCCCCCAGCTCCAGAGGACGAGGACTGCGAGCAAGCCCTGATCGACTTCGTGGCGTACCAGAACATCCCTCTGCGGAAGCTGAAGCGGCTGCAGCAGATCCTGGAGCGCGTGCCCAGGAAGCAGGCCCTGGACACCAAGGCGGTGGTGCAGGAGAAGCTGCGGGCCGCGCTCACGCACCGCAAGCAGGAGAACTCGGCGGTCATCACGGAGCTGCTGGCCGCGCTGCGGGCCGCCAAGCTGACCTCCATAGAGAAGAAGGCGCGGGAGCGCTTCCTCTCGTAGTGACAACGTGGAATGGACTCTTAGGGTTATTTTTTTAATTCCCGTCTCTGTCATTGGTGGTTTGTTGTGTGTTTGTTTGGTTTTTTACCGTGGTTTCATTAATTTATTAACGTTTCGAAAACGAACTGGAAAGGCAGCGTGGACGGGCGCTGCGCTGTGCCGTGCGTTGGGTGCTCTTCCGGTGTGCCAGGAGCATCTGCCATCCATCAGCACAGAAACAGCGCCAGGAGCCCGCGGCCCTGAGCCCGGTTTGGTTCTGAGCTGCGTGAGTTTGGCTCTGGGTCATCAGTGTGTAACAGGGTTGATGAGGCCCTCGGGGACGTGGTTTGGTGGGCATGGCGGTGATGGCTCAATGGTTGGAGCGGATGGTGTTGGATGGTGTTGGAGGTCTTTTCCAACCTTGGTGGTGATATGATTCTGGGGTTCACTTGCTCTTGGCACACTGTTGAGAAAGGAGTTGGACTGCCTGCGACGGGCTGGGGGGAAGATGTCCCTAAAGTCTGAGGTCCTGCTGGCTTTCAAGTTATTTTTGAGCTACCTGATTTTATGCCATGTGAGATACGTTTTCTAAAGAAAGAAACCAAAGAGGTTATTTTATTACATGATCCTTTCACCGCTGTCCTTTCCTGGTCTCGCTGGGGGGAGGTGGAGCTGCGGGTCCCACTCTGCCTTCTGCGGCCGCTGCTTATCCTTACCCCGACTTTGCATATGCCTCGCCTCACGGGAACATGACGTCAGCCACAAACAAAAGGGAACTGTGCACACAAACCGGCCCTGCACGCAAAACAGCCATGCACGCAACGTGGCACTGCATGCAAAGCAGCGCTGCGCACAATGTGAGTGTCCAAGCACGTCCCGTAGCTCAGCCCGGCTGGGTCAGCGCTGGCTCTGTCCCCGTGGGCACTGCCATCAGCCCTCGCTGCCCATCCGTGCCCGGCTTCCCGCAGGGCTTTTTTCAGCCTTGCAGATGTCACTGGTGGAAGTCAGCAGGGCGACCCCGCTGGGCAGTGCGCAGCCCGGGGCAGGGGTGACGCAACGCTTGTATCTTCCGCCTCCAGTGAGTCTGGCTTTCTTCAGGGCTCTTTTTTTGCTGAGTCGTTTCCAGGCAGAGCCTGGGGTTCAGAATGGGATGTTTACCCCCGGAGTTGTTCAGAGCACACTGAAGCGCACGCTGATGGGGCAGCTCCTGCTCCGCCCCCGTGCACCAGCATGGACCAGTTGGACTTGATGACCTTATAGGATCTCTTCCAGCCCAAGCGATGCTATGATCAGAGAGCTGGTAGGCACGCTCTGGGGTGCTGGTCCGGTTGAGTGATTCGTTCAGAGGGAGAGGGGCCTTTTCTGCGCGTGTTTTTTTGCAAGCAAAGACCTTTCTGCGGTGTGAGCCCACTGCTGCACGGCTGCCTCCAGCTCAGGGTGTCGGGACGCCCCGTGTTGCTTTTTCTGCCCATAAGACAAAATGCGGGGCTCCTAGTGAGCCCGGGTCTGCCCTGGCAGTGGTTAAGGCTGAGCAGCCCGAGCACACAGCCAGCTGTGTTGGTGCTCAGCCAGATGCGTCCCTGCTCAGCCCTGCTGCTCTCAGCTCCATGTGGACGCGTGGAGAGCAGTGCAGGAGCAATGTCAGTGATGCACGTGGGCTGTGCAGTTGTGCAGTGCGTCCCATCTCACCTGGAACAGCTGAGCTGGAGCAGAGCCCAGGAATGCTTCCTGCAGCTGGATGGCACTGCAGATAGGGCTGTTTGGGTTTTTCCGGGTTGTATTGGTGGTTTTTTGGGGGTTTTTTTTTTGGACTGTTCTTAGTCCACACAGATCTTTGTCCCATCCAATGCAGCAGAGCTTTGCTCCCACCTCCGAGGTCTGCAAGACACTGTGCGTGGTGCAGGACAGATGCACGCCCTGCCCCACGGCACGGTGCTCTGCTGCTGGGGCCCCCAGTGCCACATTGGATCCTTTTCTGCCGCACCAGAGCTGCAGATCTCGGCTCGCTGGGCCGGGTTGAGGATGCTGAGACAACAGGGGATAACCCAGCCTGCGTCAGATGCCACTTGGAGCTGCCGTTGCCCCCATGCAGGGCTGGTGAGCAGCCGGCTGTCAGTGCCAGCCCGGTGTGCAGGGCAGCTGCGTCCCGTCGTGCAGTTTCCAGGCAGGTGACGTTCTGGGCACCAGGGCCGTTTCATGGCTGCAATGGGAAGCACGAGCCCTTCCTGCCCACTTTCTGCTGCTTCCGTGGGGATTTCTGCGTGCTGAAGCTTCTCTTCATGGCAGGGGATCTTCCTGGTGAACGCTGACCTTCAGAGCGGTGCCCAGGCGTGCCAGCAGGTGCAACGCTGCCAAGCTTCCAGGAAATGGGGCTTTGCTGTGAGGTCCCGCACGAGTTCCGTGGTGCCGAAGTAACACCACCATCCTCCTCCTGTTGCTCGCTGCGAATATGGTTAATTGCGATGGCAAAGTGACTGAGTGAAACCCTACGGGGGTTTTACCCTCTGCGGTTTCCAGCGGTTGGCAGCGCCAGCTTCTTCCCGGCGATTTAAATGACGGTTTTGGTTATAAGCTGTGCCAGAGAGGAGACGGTGGTAAACGTTAAACGCGGCTGCAGTTCTCCCCCGGGGATGACTCAGACGCTTTGTACACAGAAGACAATTTCCCCCAACGCCGCGAGCGCTGCGTAGAAATTCCAATCTCACGCTGGTGTTCCCTATCACCCGGCGCGGGTATGTGCTTCCAACAGGAAGGCAAAAACACCCCCTGAGCCGATTTAAGCAGCCGATGCGCAGCTGCGTGTTCCGCCGCACGGGATGAGTCGGTCTCTCAGGTGCGGCGCTGACTCACGGCCGGAGCTCCCAAATCCCGGTCCAAAGCGGCGGGAGGGGTTGGGGCACGTCCCGCTGCAACGCGCCCACAGCGCTGCGCTGCCCCGGAGGGGTTGGAGCGGGGCCGGGTGGATGATGGGTGAATGACGAACGGGAGTTTGAGGAGTCGGTACGAGTTTGCACGGTGAGGTCACACGTGGCTGGATCCCGTCCCGATGTCGGCAGTGAGGGCAGGCGGTGCTGAGCGGTACCCTGGGGGGTTTCTGGAGGTGTGCAGTGGGAATGTGGTTGGTGTGGGTCGGTGCCCCGGGGTCACGACCGGAGCAGAGGTCAGACAGAGTCACCCCTCGGCCTGCAGCCATCCCCATAGCATGGGCAGCGCTCTGATGGCGGCGGCTTTGGGCGGCACGCTGTCCCCTCCTGCGCTCAGCCCTGGGAGCCCCACCGAGCCCGGGGGAGAGCACGCACGGAAGGGGAACGCAAGTCGAGCTTGTTCAAATTCGCCCATCACCTTTCCAGAGAGGCGCTGATCTTATCTCCTTTGTAGCACGGGCCTTATTTGATTGTAGGGTTTCTTCTTCCGATTGCAATCCCCCGCTGCGTGCCCACGCTCTCCCTGCTGGGACTCGTCCCTCATTGCTGCACGTGTTATCTCTGCGGAGCAGTGCCTGGCGGTGGGTGAGAGCTGTGCAGGTGCTGCAGGGCCGGTGCCAGAGAAGAAGTGAATTGGAAGAAGCTTAGGGGTGCAGTGCAAAGCAGCCTGGGCTCGACTGGGGGCACCCAGCATGGGGGTGACCAAGAATGCGCCCCGAACCTCCCGTAGCTTTCAGGGGACGAGCGGGACAAACAGAAGTCACCACATCCCCGTTAGCAGCGGTGCACTGACACTGCCCATGCCACAGGTGGGTGTGCAGGGCACGTGGGCATGCGCGGGCTCAGGGAGCCGGTGTTCCCCCCCAGGATTTTACCCTTCACTCCTCAGCCCCGATTTCTTTCCCTTCTCAGTTTACAATTTCTGTTCCCTTCAGTGCTTGAGGAGCTTCCTGAAAGCACAAAGAGCAAATGAGAGGTGACGCAGCGGCTGTGACGTGTTCCCAGCGCGGGGCTGCTGGGACAAAGGGGAACCGAGAGGCTCTGCGCAGGTTCAGCACACCAGGTAAGAATCATAGAACCGTTAAGGTTGGAAAAGAGCTCTAAGATCCCCAAATCCACCCCCAGCCCACCCCACCCCACCGTGCCCACCGACCACGTCCCTCAGTGCCACATCTCCACAGCTCTCAAACACCTCCAGGGATGGTGACCCCATGAGAAGAAATCAGTTGGGTCTGTCGATGTCACTCATTCAGCATCCCGATGACGTTCCTGGCGTTGCTGAAGGGCCCCCACCATCTGCCCCCGGGGGGACGGTGCGGGTGGGGATGCTGCTCCCACGCACTCCCTGTCCCCCCGGCTGCCTGCCTTCGTGCCCAAAGGTCCCACCTTTCCCCACTGGACAATGCGATGAGCTTTTCAGGTTCCACGTTCTGAAGGTGTCTGGGGATCTCTGCAGGAAGCACATTGCAAAGAAGGAAACGATTGCTGCCAGCTGACGCGCACAGCAAGAACAGATGAATGTCCTCCTACCACCATTTCTCTACGTAGATTCATTGACCTGTTTGCAAGTATTGAAGTGGATGTTGGGAGGACAGTTGTCCTTTACAGAAGAGCTTGCTTTTGCTCTGAGAAGCTGAAGAGGTCACTTAGAGGAATTTGTCCAGCAAACTGGGTCACGTCTGAAGCAGACGTCTCCATTTGTTCAGCCATCACTTGGTTCTCCTGAGTCTGTCGGCCCATCGCAACGGCCGCGTCTCATTCTGGGCACTGCCTCCTCTTCGCTTGAGAAAATACTGAATACATTAGCAAACTTTGATGCCTTTTAGCTTACAACAGTTTTCTGGGAAACATGGTCAAGGAGCTTAGGACGGCTGCAGCTACAATTCCCTCGCACAACACGTGCTGTTTAGAACTACAAGCACTTCATACATCACCCTCTTGAAGTAGCGTCTTCCCACAGCAATTATCTGCGTAGCCTTGAAAAACATCTTCATTTTTCATCTTACACAGCGTAGGTTAGCACAGCTTACTGCCCCAAACTGACTGAGCGACGTTAGAGGTCGGAGCCCCGGCACTGCCACACTGCAGCCCCATTGAGTGCCGTCCCCTACTGCCGGGCACCCACACTGTGCACCCTGGCACTCCGTGCCAGCCCCGATCCTCTGCAGGCTGACGCTTTCCCAGCTGTGCTGGACATAGCACAGCTGTGCCATGACTTTGCAACACAGACAATGTAGAGCGGGGAGATTTGGTCATTCTTCTATGGAATTACGAGGAAACGACGGCTTCCCAAGCACATGAGGTCAGTGAGGGTGTGCGCTGGGGGACTGCTGCTCTCAGGAGCGTGGGCTGAAGGGCGTTCTCAGCTCTGCAGCGCAAGGGCCCAGATGAAGGTCTGGAGAGATCGCATCAGCCTCACGTGCTCGTTCAGCCCCAGCCACACGGATTTCCCGCTGCTGATTTCTATTTGTGTCTCTGTACTTCCTTCCGCATCACTGGAACTCGGTAGGTGAGTTACCGGACTTCGCTTGGCCTTCCCAGAAGCAGCACGAGGAATGTTTAGCTGGGGAACACGAAGATAAGGAGCGTGCATTCCCCGCTTTGTGACTGAGCCTCAAAGAAGAAATCAGACCTGGCAAGATAAAAAGCGAATTCTTTCACCCAGTTTCACCTGTTGGGTGCTGATAATGACATCATGCAGAAACAACCAGGCCAATGATTCAGCACCTCTCTGCCCTTTGGTACAACAGTTGTACTCATGAGGCGTTTATTAGGTCTTTCACAGCATGTGGCACAGAGCGCCTCGTGATTCTGCCTCTTCCCTTGGCACAGAGCTGAGCTGTCAGAACTCCCACCACGCTGACCGTGTGGCAGAGCCTGGTCCTTGCAGGGGACGAGGGGCAGCTGCTTTCCCTTCCCTTCTCCTCCCCCTGCCGCAGGTGACCTCTGCTCCCTCTGCTTTCATCCGCAGTGCAAAGGCTTGCTGCCGAAGTGTGCTTAAACACAGCCTCAAAGAGAAGGTCTAAAGATAGGCCGTGCTTAGTGTCTGCTCCTCAGCTACACAAGCACACCTGGGTGTGTGGTGGGATTTGGTGGCTCAATATACCCCGAAAAATCTCGGGGTGAAGCAGAGGAGTGTACTCATGTGAATGTTATTGCTTACAAGTGCAGGGAGTGAGGGAGTGCTCTTCGTAACGCTTGTTCCTGAGAACAAAGAGTTCCTTACGCCTCTATGGAACGTACTCCTCTGTAGAGCGTGACCCAAAGATACGCTGCTTAAGGACGTCTGCAGAAGAGCTGGTGTCAGGCTGTGTGGTTCCTGGGACTCTGCACAGGAGCTCCTGGTTGGGAACTGAACTGGAACACAAACAAACGCTGCAGGTTTCTGTTCCAGGAAAACAGGATCCGATGAACTGTACAGTGAATGGAGTTTGTCCTCACAGCACCGCTTATGGTACCTACGAAACAAAGATTTCTCAAAGCTGCGGGGGAACGGATTTGAATTAGTGCCTGCAACCAAAAGGAGGGCTGTGAAGATGAGCAGAGGGCTGGAGCACCTCTCCTATGGAGGCATGCTGAGAGCTGGGGCTGTCCAGCCTGGAGAAGGGTCCGTGAAACCTCCCTGTGGCCTTCCAGTATGTAACAGGAGCTACAGGGAAGCCATGGGGGGATGCTACTGGAAAGTGTGGTAATAGGATCAGAAGGAAGAGCTTGAAGCTGAAAGGGGGGAGATAAAGGTTAGGTGCCGGGGAAATTCCCTACCCCTGGAGCTGCTGAAGGTCGAGGGGTTGGATGGGGCTTTGGGCAATCTGGTCTGTGGTAGATGTCCCTGCCCATGGCAGGGCTTGGAAGCAGATGATCTTTAAGGTCCCTTCCAATCCGAACCATTCTGTGATGCTGCAAAACACTGAGCCTGGCATCCACCTGGCTGAAGGACGCATACTCCAAAGGATGGAGCTTCTACTGCATACTGCTGTGCTCGGTGGAGCTGGCAGCCACCTCCGTGCCCTGGCAGAGCAGTGCAATGCCCACCTTGCTGCCTGCTTGTGCCTGAAGAGGATTAGATAGATAGATAGAAGGTGATTCTGTCTGTGAGGAACAAGGGCTTAAGCACTGGAATCCTCCACGGTGCAACACTCTCTCTCGTCTCAGCTGCGCTGGTAGCAGAGGACTGGATGGAGGAAGTGCAAACAGCGTTTGTGGATGGCTTTGGAGTGACACTGCCACTTAGAGATGGGCACAAAAAGGAGGCATTACTCACCAGCAGAGGGTGAATACACTTCCCACATATTCTTCTGGCAGTGGCTTCGTTTCAGGGAAAGGATATTTCATCCTGTGAGTTCTTCACCAGATTTATCTACTGCCTCACGGTGACCACTGCTTTGCGGTGCCCTATGGCAACATGTGGGAGAGACCGTCCTCCTGACATCCTTGGAAAAAGGATGTGGACAATGTGGTATTAGTGTAGAACCAGCAGCCTTCAGCTTTTAGGAAAGACAGTGCCGCTGAGTGGGAATGAGGAGATTCCCCCTAACTACAGAAAGTGACGTCGTGTTTAAAAATAAATGTCAGGCAGAAGTCCTCAGCAAAGCAGTTAGTCACTGCGGGGCTCTGTCCTCCCTGTTCCTCCTGATTAGAATCTGACGTCAGAAATGGGGTCATGTTTTCCCCAGGGATACTGCACGCTGTGCTGAGTTGTGCCTCAGTCCTCAGATGTTTCCCTGCATAAGGCCCTGACTGCTGTCAGCATCGCGCTGCTCTCATCAGAAAGTACGGTCAGCATTCCCTTAGGAGGTAATGGGTACCACAACTGAAGATTCCTGTGATCAGATGTAAGCTGTGCAGATAAAGTTGTGTGAAAGCAACTGGCTGGGGCTGTATTCTTGGGAACTGGTTTTGGATAAAAAGAGCCAAAACATGCCTAGAGAAACGAATGGAAACCCCCAGTGGTTGTCACAGAAGCTGGACTTACCAGAAGAACGGTACAACAGTTCTCTGAGGGATTTCAAAAGCGTAAGAAACAAAACTGCATGGAAGGTCTGACGTCCAGCACACCAAATAACGGCCGTGATACGCACTGAAAAGGTTCTGTGTGGGATTTCCCACTTCAAGTAAGAGAATTACAAAATTCCGTTGTGAAAAAGCACCTGCCCTGGTTTCTCTGCCATTCTTCTCTCCAATGCCTCTTATCTCCCTGCAGGCAGATTTGGGCCAAACGTTAATGGAAAACTGTGCCAAAAGGGATTTTGAGAGGGCACCCGGCCCACATTCTGCCTGGCAGGGTCAGTTACGCTCTCTCGCTCGCTGCTTGTCCAGCTTGCTTTCAGGAATCCTGTAGGCAAACACTCGCAGGCACTTCTTTCAGTTTCTAACAACGGGCCCAAGGCTGAAGGCAAACTCTGTCGCTCTTCCTTTTGGGAAAAGGAGCATTGCTGCAGGCAGAGGCAAACCCGCTGTGTGGGCACCGCTGTCTGCGGCGGCCCCTCAGACACCATACGCATCAATCAGATGGTTTTTAAACCTATGGTTTGAAGGGATGATGGTGAAGACCAGTGCCAGTACCGCCCTTTGCCTTTCCTAGCAGTTCTCTTTGGAAGTTCCCTCCTCGAGCTGGTTTTCTTGCTGGCAGAGAAGTTCCACAATACTGTTTCAGCAAATGAAATTACCTAAATCAATTCAAAACCATGTAAGTACTTAGATCCAGCTTTTTAGCTGAGGACTGTTGTAAATGTTTATTTTCCAAACCCACAATGGTACCTCATACTTATTCATGAGCACTTCTGGAAATGATGAGTAACCAGACCGTCTCATGTTCAGTGGAAACATCGCTGCTGAAGGGAAGCAAACTTCCAGGCTCACACAATGTGTCGGTTTGAGATTCCTATCTGCGTGTGTACAGGCAGATCAACAGATCTGAAGCTGAACAGACAGATGTGTTAGAGGTTGTGCAAAGGATGTGCCAGCAGTACAAAAGGAGGAGGGGATGACAGTGAAGAAAAGAGTGAAGGCAGCCAGCAGAGTGCTCAGTTCTTCCACACCTTCCACCAGTTCCAAGTGAAGATGAAATCGTCACCACACAGGCAGCACTACGATGAGCAGAGTTCAAAAGCATTAAAAGTGGTTTTTTGAGCTTTATTCTTAAGCAATGCTTTGTCTCCTGTTGCTAACAGCTAATAAATGTTTGCACGGCAGGGAAATTCCAGAGGGGTGAGAGAAAAGTAATCTCCTGTTAACGTTCAAACAAGGCAAGTGAAATACCTACCACTGTCATTTGCCATTTAGTTTTATCTCAGTGTAAAGTACATCAAAGGAAGAAGTGATTACTAAGATGAATTTCTTCTGGAATATGAAGAACTGTTGGAGAAATAAACTGCTGTGAATGTGCAGGGGCAAAGCATCCCCATCTTAAAGGCATCCAAAATCTGAAAAACTGCTTACAATTATCTGCTTAGAACTGTTCTGCCATTCCTTGGAGGTCTTCTAGGGATTCACTTGCACCGCAAAAGCATTTTAAGTCTGTGCTTCCTGTAAGGACTTAAATAGAGCATGAGTCTAAAACATGATGAACTACTGTTGAAATCACTGATCAGAACACAAAACTGCTACCAGCATAGCACCTTTACTATGCCAAGGGGATTTCTGTAGTGGTGCTCATGCGTTAAGTACCATCCCTTTGGAGAATGCTTTTTCCACACCTGCTCTGTCCTACTCCATAGGTCTGTCCTGAACATCATTAGCAGTATAAACCTGTTTATACAGACTGAGGCTGAAATAAAATCAACTGAAGAAGTCATCAGCATCCTTGCATACCCGTTTACGATCACGTAGAGCAAACACAACCAAAAACCCCAGCTGACTTAGCAGCACTCTGCTTGCTTAGTGCTTCACACAAAGTAACTGAACACAGTACACCATCAGTGAGATACAATTGTAGGTCACGCTTGCACAGCAAGATTTTATCTTGCACCTGTCAGCTGATCCAGCTGAATTCTCTCCTTGCAGTCATGCTGCAGCAGGGGACACACCATAGCAATTCTAGAATCATGCTATGTTTGCTTACTGGGCTACTCAGTACACTCAGAAATCCTGTGACAGTATCAAGTAGGTGTACTTTGTCACGTTGCAAAAATCTGACTGCTAAGCTCGTTCTAAAACACACACAGGGTGCCAAGCAGCTGCATCTGCGTGCCCCATCTAGTACCTGCTATGACTGTGCTAGAAGCACACTTGGCATTATACAGAACCTTCTGCTGCCTGTTTCAGAGAAATCCTCCCTGACTTTTGTGGACATTGGAGCATGTTCTTACTTTTGCACCACAGCTGATGCATCTTTCCAGGCAAAAAACACTCCCAAGCATGAGAACTTTGTATTTTGAAGTCAAAACGTTTGCCTTGATATGTGCCACAAAACATTCTCGGTGTCTCGACACTTATGAGAACAGCTATTTCCTCAAGCTCAAAACTATTTTTCCTCTCTGATCTCCTGCGGTGAGAAAAAGGTATGGGGAAAGCTTGGAAAACCCCTGGTATCCAATTAAGTTGATATTTCACATTAGTTGACTGAAGAATGTTGTCTCTTAGCAAGGTGCTTTTCTTCTCCTGTCACTGTTTTACATCTTCAGTCTAATTGTTGGCATCAACCCTGCCAACTGAATCAACAGCCAGGACCACAATTACCTTGAAAATCATTGTGCTTTCAGAGACGGTCAAGTGGGAGAGATGTCCCTTACAATTAATGGCCACTGAACATCCAATTCTCTCGTACTCCTGAAGCTTTCAGCCTTGTAAAACATGCAGCACCTACAAAAAGAGCCACTTCTTACAGGAGGTGAGTAATCTTCAAGTAATCTGCTCTTTCTACATCCACAGAGTGCACAGGAAACCTGGGATGGGTTACTGGGTCTAAAGACACCTAATGACATCTCTTGCTTCTAGCTGGACCCGCTGTGGTTTAGTTCTTCTGGGATACAGCACTGATATTTGCACCACGCCAACTCAAACTCAGGTAGTGTGCTATACTATCTGTTCTAACAACAGCAGGTAACTGTAAGAGATTTGAACCAGATTCTGGAATCACTTCCATTCTGTACCAATCACTGTTTTTCTTCCAAGATGGTTCAGTAAAAAATCTGACTGTTTGCCTAGCCTTCTCCTGTCTTACTGTTATAGAGAAGTAAGATTCTGCCTTCCAGCATGCAATTACTCCCACCGACTTCATGTACCTCATGACATACTCCAGGTTCCTTCGCACCTTGACTCACCAGATAACATATCTTTAACAAATATCACCATGTATCTTGCTCAAACAGAGACAGAACAATGCACCCTTCATCGGCTGCAAACAGCACGGAATGCCCACCAGTGCCAAGACTAACCCAGCCACACAAAGAATAATGCCCACTGCCAAACCACCATAAAATGGCATCCAGTTGTTTTCAAAGAGGTATTTGGAGAAATGTTAGTGATATGCCCACAGAATTACTAGCTGGGTAGGCTACAAGAGAAGTGAGCACCATCAGACTTTGAGAGCTGCCTTTCTGTTCTTTCTTCCATTTCAAAAAACACCAGAGGGCCAAGCACCAGTATTTCTGAACTTATAAGACTCATCAGTTGTTTCAGCAAGAGAAGTTCAAAGGAGAAGGAAGCTTTATTGCATACTGATTTTCTCCCTGCCTCGAGGTTCAGATTTTGGCCTAGACATTACACACAGAGTGCCCCAATTCATTCCAGTTAAACAAGGCAATCAATTATTCTTACAATTAGGAAGAATGCACAGCAGAGACTGGCAGTCAAAGCAAGGCAGTGCTTCTGGAGTTCACGTCCTGTTAAGAATACCCTTTTCAAACAGTGTACCACCGTGCTATAGGTTGGCTTCCATATCTGCATTTACCACAGGTAAAAGTCATGGATCAACGTGCCAACTGAAAACTGAGTTATAATCAACAGTGTCTCTCCCCATTATACAAACAACAGCATAACAGGGCCAGTAACACCACCTTTAGTAGCCATGGGGCTGGAGCAGCAGGGTACCTTCTCAGAGAGAAGGGACAGACATTCCCCAGGCTCCCTCCCCTTTCATATTCACTTATTCAGTTCCTTCAAGGGAGGAGAGTTCCATGTTACTGGCCTCTAGCCCATTAGATTAATAAATCAAGAATCACGAAGTAATACAAAGTAGAAAATGAAGTTCTTTGCATCTGCAACAAAGTATGGATTGCCACTCAGTCTATGCTCTCAGGCCAGTGGCTTAATACTTGATGGAAGAGATTCCCCCCAACCCCAGCTGGAATCCTTTGCTCAAGTTTTTTAGGCAAAGAAAGAGAATGTTTGTCTCCAAACTTCGGAAAGAATCAGGTGTAATAGGAATCTGGCGGACCACCTTCTTTAAAGAGAACACTAAGCTGTGTGGGAAGAGACTGTCCATTCCTTGGCTGCCTTGGGTTTTCTTACGTTATGTCCTTCTTTCTTGGGGGTCGGTGAATGTTCCTCACCACGCACTTCACCATCCATTCAATTCCCTCGTTCACTCCTTTGCTAAGGAAATAAGACAAGTAGGCAAGATTAAAACACGAAAATGTGGTGCATGTAGGCCCTAACTGACCACTTACAAGAGAAAGTGAAGGGTCCTGCCCTGCACTTAAGTACTGGCATTATCATTACAGCTTCTCGTACATCCAAACAATGGGAATCAGACTTTTTTTAATGTGGCATTTAAACTCCACCTTTTGTTTCTCGGTTGTTTCCACAAGTCTATATGTCCAATTTGATGAGTCACCAACCCTGGGGAAACCTTGAACATTAAAGCACTTGACAGTCAGCTGGTTTGAGGTTACTTGCTGCAAGTCCCAGGCTATTTGTATCACATATTCCAATCTGGCTCCCACTTTCTGTAATCATCTGCGCTGGGTTTGCCAAGCAACAAACTGGTCTGCACAGCTTCCCAGACAGGACTTCTACCAGTATTTTTATTAGTGCAAACTCAAAAAGAAATTTTGCAAGGAATTTCCACACAGATCAAAAATAGAAGTGTTTGTATGAAAACCACAATGGTAAAGGTTGCATTTCATAAGATTATTATCTAATACTTCTCTTCCAGTCAGTGCTTAACCAGTGTTTTTGTTGTTGTGGTCATTCATCTGCTTAACAGCATTTGGTACTTAGCAATGTAGACCAGCTGAGACTTTTCCCATGGTTTAAGAAGCTTTACTTATCTTTTCCGGTAGCTTGTATTATATTACAGCTTTGTTGTGGCATTAAAAAAAGAGAAGAAATCTCAAAGTTCTGGATTCAGCACTTCAGGTAGTAACTCAGCCAGGAGTATTTCTTGCCATCTCTCACAGTACTTTGAACTTAATGCCAAATTACACTTTTCACTCAAGAACTAAAAATGCAGCCAAAGTACTGCAAGACACAATGTACAACACATCATTGCTAAGATGCTGAGAACTGAGCGGCCTGGTCAAGGTCATGGCACGCAGATGCACAGGCATGAAGAAGTATCCCAGTCTCCCAAATTTTGGTCTGTTCTAGTCACTGTATCTTAAACCACATGCTTCCCTGGTGCACAAGCTCTGCCAGAGACAGCTATGTATATTATCTATATAACAAAGCTCATCTGCACACCAAAAATATGAAAGCAAAAGCATAGTTACTCCACCAGCAATGGAACACCATTCATTGCCCTAGCAGTGTCATAAACAGCTATGTTTTCAATTGACTTACTGCATACAAGCCTGGAGCTGCAACGAACGAACTGCTGCAAGGATTACTGTGTATGGGGAGAGAAGGACAAAGGAGAACCATCACCGGCTCTGTAAGGCCTCCAGTCCCATTGCTCTGTGCCTGTGAGTAGACAGAGCTGGCACATTTCCATAATGTTTTACAGAAGGGATTTACAGATGGAGTTGCTGACCTGGAGCACATTCAAGGTTCACAAACATGTGTCTGTCACTGGTGGGAAGGAAACGCAGCTCCCTTTCCATGGTTACTGCACTCTGTCATACTGATCTCCTTGCATAGCACCACACAGCTGTTCTGTTAACCAGAACATCATCAGTTCTCATACTCACCCAGTCAGAGCAGAGCAGGCTTGTGTTAGGCAGTCTCTCTTCCCAATTTTGTTAATGCAGTCACTGAAGGCTGTTTTGATGTCAGGTATTGACAGACAAGTCTGAAAACAAAATCAAAGAAGAGCTTTCGTTCTATGCTACAAGAGACACTGAGCTACCAAAACGAATCCTACTACATCCACGGTTCTGCTCCAGCCAAGATGGCACAACGATGTTAGGTTACAGAATCACAGAATCACAGAATTATCAAGGCTGGAAAAGACCTAGAAGATCACCCAGTCCAACCATTACCAATACTTCTCAGCTAAATCATATTCCTCAGCACCACATCCAAGCGTTTCTTGAACACTTCCATGGTCGGTGACTCCACCACCTCTCTAGGCAGTGCATTCCAATGCCTGACCACCCTCCTTATATACTAACACAGCAAATTCACTTCTTTACTTTCATAAAAAAGTGTTTTTGAAACTTCTTTTCAGCAGCCATAAAACAAGCACAGCCTGTACACCCTCCGGATAACCCCTGCACCCTGCCCCAGCCATCACACACAAGTCCTGCCTTTCCAGAACACCATGGGAGTGCAGCTATTCACCAACCCTTTTGAAATGGCGTACCTAGCAGAATCCCAGCCATGCCAGCTGTTGCAGCCAACAGAATGCCAGTGGCCTGTGTGATGTGCACTCCCAGAACATCTCGAGTGCTATTTTTCCTAAGTTCTCAGTGCATTCTTTGACATTAAAGGCACAGCCTCCCTGGACCCATTTGTTTGCATTTCACACATGGAAGAAAACGCTAATAGCACATTTCCATTCCAATGCATTTCCAGCAGCGTGGTGTCACTTCACCATCAGCTCCTGCAATTCTGTAGATTTCCTAAGAGATTACTGGGAAGCGATTTTAAAATACACAAACACAGAAGAAAATCAAGAAATCAGCACATTATGTTCCTGACAGAACTGATGGTGATATCACAAATCCTTTATTCTTAGAGTTACAAGACAAGCAAACTTGCCCTACTGACACTGAGGTTTGTGCTCCCTGAAGACAGGAACTCGGCACCAGCCTTTAAATCCTTTTCTGATCTCAATGCTCAGATGTTCTCAGAAGCCTTGGACAATCCATTTAAGTACTTCCGCTGGCCATGAGCCCAGCTTTCTTCCTCTTTCTGTGAAGAGATTTTAGCCCCTCAGTGAGGCTCAAGCACATGTTTTAGGCATGTGTTTACTCAAATGCCACATCGGATCCTAGTGAGTCTTGAGGACTGAGACACATGGAAGTATGTTTTGAAAGTAGAGACGACACACAAATAGGAATTCAGCCTTCTGTAAGCCAGGGTCTTAACTCAGCAGAAAGACAGAAATTAATGATACCAGCAAGCTGCTTTGCAAAACTCTGGTTCTGGAGAAACTCGATAGAGAAAACTGATGTGGGGAAGACAGCGCAAGAAATAAGCAAATCTCAGTGCTTATAACTAAGAAGGGTTCTTAAGAAATGGCTTGGGAGAAGTTTAATGGCACCCAATTCACACAGTGCCTTGGAATTCAGAATTGTGATTTTCCACTGTGAACTCCTAGAATCCCTCAGTTGTGCAACTGCTGATGACTGTATTTTCTTATGACCTAAGCCCAAACCTTCAGCTGCAGTCAGTGAGATGGACACTGTATCCAGAAACTTTACTTACTCCATGCACCAAAACCACAACAACTTATTTCAAGATTTCTGCCAAATGAAAAACCATGATGTTTGTAAAGATGACCTATCACCAGCAGGATAAATAGTAAAAAAACAAATTAATATATATATTATCACACACTAACTTCACAGGAGTCAGCCTGGACTTGGGAGCTGGAATTCATACCAGTAGGCGTGGAAGACGGATGAGAGATTACTACGAAATGATCAATTTGCTCAGGTTTCTAAAACACACAGTTTACTTTCTGTATGACATTCACTGCCAACCAGGAGCATCTGAGCTTCTCGTGCCTAGGAGAAAATGTCAGCTGTGGCTTCCAAGTTCCTCTCTTTTCCTCCTTCCTATCTCCATTACAAAACAATTGTTTACAGATATGTTTTGTCTCCCAGCTGAAACCAGAGAGCAAACTAGGGAAACTGGATTCATGATCACATAAACAGTGTAACATTACAATAATAAAATCCACAGATGACCTTTCTGGAGCGATGTTATCTACCACACCAGAGGAAAATCACAACTCAAGGAGTCAGATATCTATCTCCACTTCCCCTAAAGATTGCATTAAAAATCGTCATTTCGTGCAGGCTCCCTGAGGCATAGTCATGCCAGGACAAAGCCACAAGTATGGGCTTCCCAGCCACCTCCAGGGTAACGGGCAGAATGGAACTAGAAAAGGAGCTAATAACAATAAGGTAGATAGCCCAAGCAAAAGTATTGAAGAAAATAATAATAATGATTCTAACTAACCTGCCCTACGTTCCGCGCTACGTTATTTTATTTTGGAAGCTTATTTTAAATTAAAACTAATTTAACAGAAAAGCTGTAGTATTTCTTCAGTTGGAATTTAGAATGGCCATCGTGCAGGTTTGTTTTCCAACACCCTTATTACAAAAACAGAACACTAGGAGTCTTCAAAGACATGCTGCAGTCACCACCACTCCTCTCATTTCCTGAAGACACAGAGAAGCTCTCCAATATTCTGCTAATTTCAAAGTTCCCAACATTTATCTTACGACCAGGAATGCAAGACCTCCTCCCAAAGGCATCACACAACACTCAATCTCCATAGGCTCATTTTTTAGCTTACTTTTTCCATTATCTTTAATAGTTTTCCTAAGTGAGGCATTCTGTTCCCCGTTTTACAGCTTCGGAACACACAGAGTTTAAAGGTTTTTAAACACTGCGTTCACATCAGAACTGCAAACAGAAAAGTCTTATTTTGCCGTTTACTCAGCAGTAAACAGGTAAAGCAAAATGGCCTAATAGTACCAAAAGTGGGACTCTGACTTGAGAGTCCACATTAAATACTACCTATCAGATATTGATGCCCCCAGCAAAGCTACAGCTCCTTTAAAACAAACAAACAGAACCAAAAACAGCCCTCTCGCAACACACATTTGAGTCAGCACTTAATCAGCATTTCAGAATGGTCCACTATCAAAGCCCCTGCGAAACACAGAGAGTATTCCTGGTAAAAGAGGATACAAAAACTGATATTTTGTGGCCTGTGATGGAATTCCACCTCCTGACACTGCCAAACATCACTCACACTTGGCAGCGCTGTGAGGATGCACTTCACCCCAGGGTAGCGGTGGCTACTCACAGAGGAATTTCTTCCTACAAGCAATTTAGCATCAGAGCCAAAAAAAACCTCACACTTTACAAGATGACGTGCATTTCAAGCACTGAGTCAAAAACTTTCTTCGCTTGTTCTTCAGAACATTAATCTATGTCAGAGTTCGGAGACGTTACAACACAAGTATTCTTCTGACCTTTAAAAACGTAACCCACCTAAATGATTTTTCACCCACAAATACCAGAAAGATTAAGACACCGTTTATCTTCCCTCATCATGATCTGTGTTAACAGCAGAGGAATGCTGGGGAGAATTCTTCACTCCAATTACATGCCTGGAGATCCACAGCAGAGCAATCTCTGCCACTGATTACTCTGTAATGCTCAGTTTTCTTCCAAAGGTCTTCACTTCTGCTAGATCAGTGCAAGAGAAAAAAGACCTCAAGTTTTCTAAACCTTGCTCAAGAGAGCCTGAATAATTACTCAGAAATATGCTACAGATCCTTCAGTATTTTGTTAATAGCACTGATGTCCCTTCACTCTGTGTTCACGTCCAAGACCACGGTCTAAGATTAGACCCCTGCATACACAATTCAGACATTTCTTGGAAACAGATATACTTCCAGCCAGTGTAGCTCTGCTAATCTCATCACAGTTCTGTGTCTGCACAAAGGCACTGAATCTGCGGGCTGCTCCTCTTAAGTTTTTACCTTGAGAGTCTGTTTTAAATACCTCTTTGTAGCCATGTAAAGAAGCCCGTTTGTTCAGTTTTCATTGGCCCAGCTTGGCTGCCAGAAGAACTGATTTCTGTAATATGTCTATAACAAAAAATGCATATATGGCCATAAGGAACAGCTTTTAAGTCACTGCATGTAGTTAAATCTCAACAGCTAAAGTTAAGAGTGCAGATTGCTCACTGCTACAGAGCCGTAGTGCTGCATGGAAGCACGAGAGGTTATATTCTAGTTTTCACACAGAAAAGACAGTCGTCTTCCTCAGACATCAGAGTTCACAGCAAAGTCAGGACCTGAAATCGGGAACTGTGGATCTTAAGCCTGTGCTGACCCTTAAGTGGAATTACACTTCTTTTCTTTCTGCACCTAGATAATGTAACGATCACCCAAACGTCTCCTGTGTCATATAAGTGAATAATAACAAAATCCTCCTTTATATCCAAAGCAATTTCTATGGAAGACTCAAGGATTTCCCACAAGTACGCTCACTGAGACAGGTGTACAGTCTGGGGGAAGGAGCTGGGAAGCACTGCCATACTTTGGAACAGATACTGATCACAGCTGCAAGGGCTCCTACTCCCAATTCTCCCGAAAGTCTCTAGCTCCATCTAGAGATGGATCTCTCCAACTGCAGAACTGGAGTTCCACGTACAACCCAGAAGAGCATAAACAAAGTTCACTAAACAATGTTTCGCTGAATAAAAGAGAAAAAAAAATGTATCAAGATACCAAGTCACAGCACAAGAAAGTCCTCCTGTAGCTACAGTCTGTTTTGTTTACCAAAACAAAAGTTCAAATCAGGTGGGAAGAGTGCCTCTGTAGTAAGCTTACCTGTGTCACTGGGAAAGGGCTGGGAGAGAAACAAAAAACTAAATGCAAAGCAGTTATTTCCAGCAGCGAGAAAGCTCAATAGGTATCAGTTCAGGAATATCCAATAAATTTAACACACATGCAGAGCCCAACTTCCCGAGGTCTGATTGCTCATTTAAGAAGTATATCTGCAAATAATCTTACCTCTACATCCTGCTTGTTAGCTAACACCAGAATGGGAACTCCTTCCAGAGCTTCACTAGTAATCATCTTCTCTATAAAGCACAGAAAACAGAACAGAAGTTCAGCCAGTTCTGGAAGATAAAGTTGTGCGAATGCAAGACACTTCTTGCCCAATGAAGCAAGAGCCTCCTCCACATGTTGTATTATCATTTGCTCCAACCTTTCACACTTCAACACTACTGCCTCACAAGCACAGTTATTATGCAAAGATACAAAAGTATTACAGATGTGTCACCAACAGGCTGCAGGATCAGACATGATCACAAGGACAGAACAGCGCCACAAAACACGATGAAATCACAGGACTGGTAAAATACAACGTACTCACCAAAAGCTCTTTTAGATTCTGAGAGCCTCTCCTCATCAGTGGAGTCAATAACATAGATCACTCCATGAGATTCAGCATAATACTGAAAGGATAACACAGGTATCAGTGAATGTAGCAGCTAGGGCCAACTGTTACTCTTGCAGATTTGTATTTTATTTGGTAGAACTGATACACAGAAAGAGATCAATCACCTGAAGCCAGCTGTTTCCATCACTATGTCTGGAGAGAAGAATGGTGTCACATTCGCATTGCCTGCTTGCTGGCTTACTGAATGAAGCAGGTGAAGAAGCATACCTGCCCCCCAAGCCCTGAAAAGCTTCTCTCTACACTCACAATCCTCATATCTAATGGTAATTACTGTCTGTAAACACCAGTGCAAATATTAAGCGCAATTTTTGCTAATTTTGCAAAGATACACTCAAATCTTTGGAAAAGTGTTGATGCTGAAGATTAAGGTTACCAATAAACCTATGTGATTATTGAAGGATCATAGTTCTGTAATTCTGAAAGAGACAAAAAGAAAAAACTACATCTCCAACCTTGTCCCAAAGAGACTGTAGCTCCTCCTGGCCCCCGAGATCCCAAAACATGAGCCGAGTTTTGCCAACATCAATAGTACCAACTAGAAGGAAAGAAGAAAAAACAATCCAATGAAAATTGACAGAGTTCTCTAAAGCACAGACACTAAGAGTGCTGGGGCGGAGCAGTCCTACAGTGCTACTTCCAACAACAGAACAAGACATGAGGAAAAGGTGACCACTAATATCAGACAGAACCATGTCAGTACAAATAGTATCAGAATCAGGCCAAAGAACTCCAGCAAAACATTACTTAACTGCTGAGCATACCCCTGAAATAGAATATCTGCTTCTTTGGGTTTTTATGACTTCAAGGTTATCTTTTCTTATAAGCTAAGCAAGTCAATTTTATTCTCTCACAAAAACACACGGGGGGTTGGGAGAGAAGACCTTCATTTGCAGGAGCTATTTTGGTCTTTTCTACTCTTAAATAATTCAAATCTTCAAGAACGAGCTGCTGCCTAACTTTGCAGGTAGGCCAATAATAATAATAATAAAAATAATAATAATAATACAGATATATTTACTTACTGTTTAAGCCTACAGTGGTTGTGATTTTCGACAAACTCATCCCTTTGTAGTTCTTGTTAAATCGAGTTTTAGTCTGTTCAAGGAAGGTCTGAAAAGGAATGTGAAGAAGTATTTACTCTCGAATATTCTATTGGCTCGGGTAGCCCTGCCCCAGACCTGTTTTCTCATGACCGCAGAATCTTGTTCCAACAGATAGTGCCCTACCTAACCTTGAAACAAACCACTTTTCTTGCTCCCTATTTTAGTACAGAAAGAAGGGATCACAAGTGATTACAGGATTATCAAAGCTTATGCTAAATTTAAATACGAGATAAAAGTTGATTCTTTGGGGGTAATGTCGCTAAAATAACTCACGTTACAGATCAAGAAAGACTGACCTATCTGTTGGAAGTTTTATCTCTAGAGACGGGGATGTTTACAACTGCATGCAACAACCTCCATGCAATCAGTAATACGCAGCACTTACTGTTTTACCAGCATTGTCCAAACCAAGAATCAAGATGCAGTACTCATCCCTCTGGAACATATATTTATAGAGTCCGGACAGCAGAGTATACATCCTGCTCCTGCAACAGACGCCAGGAAATCATTAATAGGTCATTTCCAAAATTCTTTCATTCCACCATCTAAATGTTTCCCAATGTCAGATTAATAAGTTACATTACTCATTCATCAGTAACTCTTAAGCCAACCCTAGGACAAATCACAGACACAAGAGTAAGCATGCAGACAGCTCAAGATCCAATGTTCAAACGCATTTAAGCGAGGGGTGATCTTCCAAGTGGCTCAACCTCTGTTTCACCACACAAAGCATGGCATCCACTGTAAACTCACATCTCATTTCAAACTTTGTTTTCTTTGGGACTTGATGGAGAGAAAAAGGTCCGCTTGAAAGTAGCCTACAGTACATATAAGACTTACAGAAAAGAAGCCAGTGGCATACAGATATACAGGAGTGTTCTGAGCAAGAACGTGCAGGTTGGTGTCCCCTCACTTTGTTTGCGATCCATGGGACAGTATTATGGGATCTTCGACAGCTAAACTGAGCTTGCAGCCAAATGCATCTTGAAGGTGTGTAGGATCCCTCACCGATCCCAAACTCACCTCTCTCCAGCAGCAGCCGTCTGCTACAGCACCCACAATACAAGCACGTGGTCACAATGTAACGCCATGCAGTTAAACAGCAGGCAGCACAACATCCAGAATCACACAGAGCAGCACAACACCTGCCAGCAGCACCCACTGCTGCTTGGGGGCTTTGCACAAGGCAGACAGGAGCTGCTAAAGAGCAGGGCACGGCGGTGCCAAGCGCTCCTGGCATCGGAACAGCTCTTTCGTTAAACACAGACTCAAGGAGGAACCTCGGGGCAAAGGGCTTTCCAAGTGACAACCTTTGCGCGGGTGAACAATCACTTTGAAGTCAAACAGCGCGGCCTAAAGGCCAGGAAAAAAAAACCCACAACAAAAAGGTGTTCCAGAGGCGAAGGGAGGGTTCGCCAGAGCACGGAGCGGGGGGGCACGGCAGGCTGCAGGGCACTGCCCCCGAGCAGCCTGGCACCCGGCACGCAGCCCCGTTCCGGGCCCACAAGCAGCCCCGGCCCGCCCCCCGGCCCGCGGAG
>JANHGO010003922.1:0-26042 GCA_024606505.1 Aquila spilogaster | reverse complement strand
CCTGCATGATAGCTGGTATGAGGATGAATACCCAGATTAATGTGCAAAAGGCTATTTCTATTCATTCTGGTGTCATCAGGGCTATGGTACTCCATGTATAAGTATTTGTTGCTCTCCTGTGCGAGGGCTCGACAACAGGCATCTAGGTTGTTGTTGTTCTACAAATAAGAAGGGACACCTATTATCATTTAATAGCAGAAAACTGTTCAAAGTTAAATATGCATTCAAATGGAACTGCAATTAAGTCCAGTACAGGCATAACATTTCATTGTAGATGACACAGATAAGAATTTTGAAATAAAGATAATACCTACTAGGTCATAGTCTGCAAGTAATATATCGCTCACGTTACATCTAGCAAAAGGCTAGATGCAGTAAAATTGCCTACAGTATGACACTTATATCAAATCAAGTCTAGTTTGGGGGAAGGCAAAGAACAGGAATGTACAATTACCTATTTCTACCAACAACATAAAATTAAATTAGACTAAAACTGCAAACTCTGGATAGTCCAAACAAAGACACAGATAACATTTTACTGTTTACCTAAGTAACTCTCTTTAGCTGAAAGTTCAGAACTCTAACATTTTAAGTCAGCTTCTCTAGATAGAATTTAGCACCTTAAAATGAACTAAATGAAGTCAGAATTAGTGTTGCTTGAAAGTATATTGGCAACTCTCTAACATCCCTTACAATTATGACATAAATTTCAACTGTCTTGAAGAATTTCAGGCCCAAAGCTAAAAAAAAGATTTCTTCATTTTAATCAGTGAGGAAACCAAATAACACTTGTAAGGGTTCGATTTGTTCTGTGGTGCCAGCAATTGAATATACAGACATTAAATCATGAATCAAATCAAATATAAAATGGGACGCTCCCTTTCCTTTTCTCCCCTCTCTACTCATTTTAGCTTCATCTCTTAATCCTACAGTGAAGATTACTTTGTCAAAACTTCACAGGATTTCACTATCTGACTAACATTCAGCATCTATTCAGATGAAAACATACTATTAAATACAAGAGAGAACAGCCCAGCTTTTAATTTTGTATGACTTTCACTGTGCAGATACTTCTACCAGCTTATTTCTCCTCCACACCAAGCTACCCTGCCAGACTCCAATGGTTGATGGGAATACTCAGATGTATCATACACACTTAAAAACAGAACATCTGGCACCACAGTGTCAAGACAGCAGCCTCACAAAAAATAATCTAATTGCTACCATCAGCTCCATGCCATCTAAAGGACTTCATAAAGAGAGGACTTCATCTATGCCATGAAGACAAAAAAAAACCCTTGAATTTCTAGGTAAAGCCAGTTCCTTACTATAAAGGAAGAAGCCACCGTGCTAAAATCTCCTATTGATGCTATCATCAGCAACCATCCCGTTAGCCACTCTCCTTATTCCTCTGTGCATACAATCAGACATCACATAGGCAAGGATGAATAACCAGCAGAAAAATAAAACCACAAATGTAATGAAAAATGGTAACACCTTTGTGTATAAAAAAAGTAAGTAGCAGAGTCTTTCGTCCCTTCAGAATAAAACCAGAAAAATGAAAACTGATTCTCTAAGTAGCCTACTACAAAGTTTTCAATAATAAACTACAGACTCCTTTAAACTCTGCACCATACCTGTAGCATGCACTGAGATACCACCCCTTCAGGGATCTCAGGGAAACGTTGTCGGAGATCATGGAGTACCTGCACATCGAGTTGTTGACTGCCCTGAGCCATGCCAGACGGATGATGTTCTAGATTATCAAAAAATGGAAGTCAACAGACCTTCCAATGATTATGATCTTCTGAGGCTTCTGGCATTTTCTATGAGAAAAAAAAAAAAACAACATATTTTTAAGCTACAGTAACAGTTTTCCTTCCTTTCCCCAACTGCATGTATAAATGACTAGCACTTTTATAGATTTAGGATATAAAGAAAGACAACGGCTTAAGCATAACGGTGGGAAACATCATTTCTCAAATTCTAATCACAAAACACTTAGCACAGCACAGGTTTGCCTACATGACATTTCACTGAAATGTGCTGGCTCAGGTCTTTATATAGTTCCCTTGCAGTACCCCACAGACATGACTTAAATTAATCTGACCTGTACGAAACAGAACTGTTACAAATTTATTCCCAGTGAAAATCTAGAGAGACTGCAGAACATTTGAGGTCACAAAGCATGCATGCCTTTGTTCTTTACATTATGTCAGAAAAAAAGGCTGGAAAATTAAGTAGCACAATAATCCAAGAATATTTCTTTAGTAACAAGACTTAAACTCTTTTACCTCTCTAGAAATTCAAAGAGTTGGAAGCATTTTTTGCAAAACACAACAGGAGTTAAACATAACTTAATAAGTCCTTTTTAGGACTACGATAATCTACTTAAGTTTTTTGTAAAGCAGTTATTATATCAATTACTAACATGATTAGTGACAAAATCCAACCTTCTTTCTATTTTAGAATTCTTGTATTCTAGAGCAAAAAGATACTATTTGGACTTCAATACCAAAGGAGCGCTAGAAGGCAAAAACCATCTGAGTCAGCAAATGCTTTTCTCACCATGTGGCTCACCATCACAGCAGTAATCATCCGATACTTAAAGTCACAGAATTTTGCACGAAGGTGGTACATGAAATAGCCTGAAACTTTCCAACATTAATACTCAGTTGCATTCTTAATTGGAGAGAATGTAATGGTGTTCTCAAAAATGGAAATGAAAGATATCAGCAAGTCGGAAGTTCAAGTAACATACTAGCTAGTCAAAGGCCACAGTTCTCACTGTTTAAAACATTCACATCTCAACCAACTCAGTGGAATTCTGATAACTGGTACATACCATTGGTATTCCAGAATTCACTTTTCACTTGTTAGCTTAATTTCTAATTGCAGTCTACGGAAGCACAGAAGATCACCAGAAACATATGCACACCTTTATGTAATAATCTCCAACAGTTCCCTGTATCTTTCCTAAGAATGTCTCATAAGCAAGAAGATAAAACATACATCCTCAAAGAAATACAAAATGTCAGGTTTAGGGTAAAAATACCTTTTTTTTTTTTTTTTGGATTATTTTGAATATTCAACGCTCACATCTTTTTTTTTTTTTTTCCAACTCTTCTGAAGTATTACTTTCTTTAATTGAAAAGGAGCAAAACAGCATCAGCAACATGAAATACAAATCCACTCCACCATCCAGGTAGTATGTATGTCAACAGCTCTTAACTGACATTATCGTTTACTAAACGACACACATGGGAGGGCTGCTCCATTATATCCAATACATCCCAGTATCCAGTATTATAGCTGTTATGTCATACGCTTCCAAGATAAATGAGAAGTTGGAAAAACAGTGAGACATCCCAATTACCTTATGATTTAAGATACACTGCAATAAACATACACTGTATGACCAGAGTGCATTGTGTCTCCCTTCAAATGCTAAAGCAAGTGGATCTGAGAGCCAGGGGCTCACATCACTGTGCAGACAACAGAGCTAAGACAGGAATGGACACAGTGAGCTCCTGCTGAACCACAAGAGACTAGAAAAATAATTCTCCAAAGCTTCTCTTTCATGGCAAGCACAGGCTGGGGACATGCCAAGGTACACTTCTAATTACTGAAAGTTCACAGAGCAGTTCACAAGACGCAATGAAAGCAAGTCACTTCACTTAAAACTTCCAGAAGTTGAGGACACTCAAATCCTAGCAATGTGAATTTACTTTCAGCTATGTATGTGGCAGTTACAATGGCAAAAGCATTACAGGATACTGTTGCAGAACTGACCCGGCTGTGGTAAAACAGATGACTTTGGCAGCCACAAATGAAAGTTGGGGATTACTCAAAGTGCCACTCCAGTCCTATACAATTCCACCGATCAGTTTTTAACATCTTTTATATGACCAAGTTGTATGTACAGGAAAACAGTATCTTAATCTTTTTCCCGAAAGTAAGTTGTATATCTTATAAGCTCAGAAAATGAAGTCTACAGTTCCGTCAATCAACTGATGCCTCTCTTCTGAAAGAAGGAATAAAAAAAATAACATTTCCAGTCCTTTACATCCCATGATGTGTTTAAATATATTTGGAGAGAAATCTATATTACTACCGTTATAAAACAAATCACCTAAAATAAAAATAAATGAATCATCACTAATGAGTTCCAATTGCAAAATAAATTAGGTACATGCATACAATGTTGAAGTTTATAAATTATGTAATGGTGTGCACTTACAATGCAACTGCACTGCGCAGCTCCAATGCATGTAGCAACTGAAATGTGCCTGAGTGAACTTTCAGAAAAAAAAAGTTATCTGAGACAGCTTCTCAGACAGGACTCATCAATTTACAATGAACTGTTACAAGTTTTGGAACAGCAGTTGGGTCTTGAAGAAGAAACCACATCCAAAAGAAAACATAGTAGTAAACAAATCAGTTTATAAAAATTAACTACTTGAAGACATCATGTTACTACACCTTCTAGGCAAACTCTTTCATTATAAAAGATTACTTAAATCTTTAGATTGGAGGGATGAGAAAACAGGATTAATTACAGTTAGGTAGAGAGCCTCAATTTTTCCTCTGCACGCTATGCTAACACAATATTTAAATGGCATTATCCTGACTTCTAATCAAAGGCATGCTGACACAGTTAAAAATTAGATTTGTTGAATGGCATTTATGTGCACTTAACCCAATATTCCTAAACTAATCTGTTTTTCCTCCTTTTTTTTTTTTTTTTACTGCTGCTGTTTAAAGCATTGAAGACAAAATTGGAACACGTTTCAGATTCACAAATGCAGTGTGTACTGAGTGCAATACATACATGTATTTCTCTGCATAAGTGTTCACAGGGCACTTCCTTCTAACACCTGCACCAGACTGAGACGCTTTTAGCCAGGCTATAGAAAAGCATTCAAGGAAAGTGAGCAAAGCTGGATGCTGTATTTTGTCTGAACACTGCTAGAACTTGAGTATGAACAGACTATGAAATCCCAGCAAAACAACACCAAATTCTTAATTACAGAAATTTCAGAACAAAATCAATACTAGATTAATTAATATCAGATACAAAATCAATATTTGATAGAAATCAGTACTCAAAAAGAAAACGAGCATACATAACATCCTCAGTGTTGTCCAGCATCTTTTTATGCTGGACAGATAGAGAACTGAAAAGATAAAACAGGAACTGAGGGATCTGGAAAAGATATCAAATTCTAAAATGATGTTTCATTAATCTAGATCAGTACAAGAGTTTATGTTCACCAAAAAAACGGCAGTGTAAATAAAAACGGGATTATGTTGAAAAGAAAAATAGGGTGATCTATGAAAGAATAACAAAGTTTCACACTCATTTGTAACAACTTCACTAAAATACACTTTTTCTTTCAAAGCAATGCTAAACTAATTTTACAGCATGAGTTGTCCTACTTTTAACTATAAAAATCTGAGTGACACTTAAAATCCGCTGTACTAAATGTATTTATGTATTGACCTTACATTGTAAGGTTTTAGCAGCCGGCCTCTATGAGCAAAGCCCAGCACGCTGTGTCAGAGCAGAGCCATTCAGGGGCTCCAATGAGACCTGCACTCCCAGAGCTGAGCTGGGAGCAACTCTGGGTATGCACTGGGAGAGCAGTTAAGGGAAAAACTGCTGCATAACAGCAGCTGGGAGAGAAGAGTAAGAAATGAGAACAGCCCTGCAGGCACCAAGGCCAGCGCAGGAGGTGCTCCAGGCACACAGCAGCAGCTCCCTGCAGCCCAGGAGAAGCCCATGGAGGAGCAGACCATCCCCCTGCAGCCCACGGGCACCACATGGAACAGATCTCCATGTGCAGCCATAGAGGAGCCCATGGGGCAGCAGTGGATGAGGCCTGAAGGAGGCACAGCCCATGGATACCCCTGCAGGAGCAGGTCTCTGACAGGGAACTGTTGCCCATGGAGACCAGCCCAAGGTGGGGGCAGGAGGGCTGGAAGAGCTTCTGCCCTTGAGGACCTATGTGGAGCAGTGCCCAAAGGGTGGGCCCTGTGGTACAGAGCTGTGCTGGGAGAGCTGCAGCATGTAGGAAGCCCACAGGGGATCAGTTTGGGAAGGATGGCATCCCATGGGAGGGACCTCACATGGAGCAGGGGCAGACAGCGACCATGGAGGTGTGGCAGAGATAAAACATTATGGACTGACCTGTTCCCCTGCAATGCTCAGAGGCAGGAGGCAGACAAGGCTGGATGAGGGGAAAGGTGTTTTTAATTCGCTTCTAACTCTCACTGCTACCTATTATTAATTCGCAATAAATTAATCTTCTCCAAGCCACGTTTGTTTTGTTCGTGATGTTAACTGTTGAGTGATCTTCCAGTCCTTATCTCAACCCACAAGCTGCTCCACTGTATTCTCTCCCCACTCCTGGGGAGTGACAGAGCAGCAGGGTGGGCAGCTGGCATCTAGCCATTCAACTCACCGCAGTTTGTTAAACAGAAAGAAGTTGTGAGCATGTGTTATGTGTATCATATTCCCTTTTCTTGAGATGATTTCAACCTGTGAGATAATTTCAAACCACGTTTCTCTGTTCGGTCATGATAAGTGAAGAACAGTTCTTGAAATTACTTCAGTCATTGCATTTTCCCTATTTATTTTATTCTTTCTTTAAAAAAAAAAATCAACCAACCCTCCTCTAATCTGAAATGCCTTTTAGAGGAACTCAGCATTCTTAACCCAACCACACACACAAAATAGGATTATTAGACTTAATCTACATGAAAGTAGTATTACTAAAGTACATGGCAAGCTTCTAGCACATAAAAGTGCTTAGGAACAAAAAATATACATTTAATATAGATAAAAACATTTATAATTGAAAACAGTAGCTGCTTATTAACAACACCTACATTCTTGTTTCATGACTATTTCTTTCTAGGTGCCTAAATTCAAGATGTCTGATGTATAGAAACAATCCCACCCAAAAGTCATCCAGGTACTGAACTGTGGAGATCACCTTCAACAGATTCAGTGTGTAACAGATTTTCTAAATCATTATCTTCTCAACACTGAAAGACTTATGCTCCATTACCATAAACAGACATTTAAGGTACATTAAAGAGACTAACCTACTTACAAGAAGTTTCTTTATTAAAACCAAAGTCAGAAGAAGGATGGTGAAGACTACCCAAGTAAAAAAATTCCAGCATCTCATAATGGCGAAACAACACCTATGCCAGCTTCAGCACTCAAATTCAGCATCTACAGCAAGGCATTTTTTATTACTTGTGAATAAAAAACACAGGCAAGTTCCCAGAAACTGTGTTACTGGTAAAGAACTTAAAAGCTCTTATTTGCACAGACACATAAGTAAACTGAAAACTATTCAGGGAATTGCACGCTTGTTAGCTTCTTTAAAGAAGTTACCTTATATGCAGAGTGCTTAGTGGTAGATACCAACTCAGCCTCTAGAATAGCTGTGGGCAAATCACTGGCCCCCACAGTCATCTAGAGCTTTAATTACCATCCTCTAAGGTTGCCAAGATTTACTGCTCATGAGGCAGCATGAAAAAGCAGTGAGATCAGTTCCATTGCATTACATTGCAACTCATCCACAACAGCTTTCTGACAATAATGGAAATAGATAACACGGTTGTGGTGCTGCAGGACAGCTCACTGGCAGCTGAGCTCAGAAGGTACACTGTAAGTGAGAGGTCAGAACTGAAGAAACTCTGCTTCCAGCTCCAAGTCATTTCCCCATGCTCCTCCTCTGTACAAAAAGTCTTTCTGAAAATGACAAAGGAGCAACTGATCACAGGCAGCCAGCTCTGTACTACTGACATGATTATACTTGTGCTTTCTTCATCTCTGTTACCACATTGGTTATGTGCTTCCAAAGGCTAGAATACTCTCCAGACACTGCACGACAACAGTAAATCATGAGAAGACAAGAAGGGAATTAGCTCAGCTGATAGATTTAGAAAGCAGTATATTAGACAAGGAATTAATACATCCTGGTTTTTACCTACCAAATAAATGATGTTAACAAATGAATGTGGTTTTGGCCAGTGAATTCTACAATGGTATGCGATCACATCCTAATTCCACTTCTGTATTTCAACATTCAAGCAGATGCTTAGGAGTATAATTACAGTGGTGCTTCCAACAATGACACACTGTAGAAAAGCTGTCAAGTAGCAACATTTTTTTTTCCCCAATAAGTACCACACTTTGCATAAGTAAAGACCATAATATTTTAACATCATTCAAACTGAGTTCCTTTACACCGAGGATCAACTTAACAAAAATATTTTCTTTATTTATTTTAAAAGCATCCCATCCCACACATACCTACTGTTCAATAGGCATCCACACACAATTACAGCCTTGTAAACATGCCTGGCATGTGACCCTGCTGCACATACAATCACGTAATCACACCTCTAATCCTTGAGCAGCTTCTGGAACCACTGTTACCTTTAAATTTTAAGTGTTTGCAGAAGAATATTAAACTGACTTTAAATGGTTTAAAGTCATCATACTGTATTGACACTAGGAATAATAAACAATTTTGTACACTAAATTTCCATTTAACTATGCTAATAAACAATCCATCCCACAGCTGTCACCAATCTAGCTAAGGCTTTTGATTGCTCTTGCAGTAGAGCAAAGCAAGTACTTTTATGGTAACGTGACAACTCTGTGAAGATTTACTAGCTTAAGTATCTCAAAATCTCAGAAATGCAAAAAACTAAACTATCACAGCACTGCCAAGACAGCAGTTTTTCCCGTCCAGGCACATAGTCGCACTGTTTAACCATACTGCATCACAAAAAACAAAAATTACTTTTCCCCGCTAAAATAATTTTTTTTAGGATTACATGTATCTAAGAACTTCTCTCACGCCTCACAAATCACAATGATCATTAGTAACAGAGGCGCTTTTTATTTACGGTGTGACACACACCATAGCTTTTGGAGTATGTTGCTTCATGGCCTGGAAGCAGAGCTGGAAATAAATATAAAGCAGAACTTCAAGATATTTTGTCAGTTCATACAGACGTATTAAGCTCAACAAAGCAAAAGAAAAAAAAGTCAGTGTTTAAAGCTGAGCTCAGCTTGCTGCTGTCACTTGATCTGAAGTGACTGGCTAAGTTACTAAAACCACAACTGAGTAGTTTGGCAAGCTGTCTTATGAACATTCATTCACTTGTATAAAAGAAGATCAAGAGAGTAAAAAGCTCCTGGATAGCAGGAAAGCAGTGGGAAATACAAAGGAGTATACAGAGAAATAAAACTAAAAATAGAGCTGACAAATTGCTGACCGATTGGTTTATTACACTGTGGTGAAGTTGCACACGCTCACCTGACAATTCTTCTGCCGTTTCCCTGCGTAGTTACACAGGTGTGTCACCTGATGGTCTACAACAGTCACACATACCAAAACGGAACGGAACTCATTAACACAAGCATGACAACAGTACTGCTAGCTCACATTGATGAAACAGGAGCGTAAAACAGTGAAGGTATTCCTTCTGGTTTTTGTTGTTGTTGTTATTGTTTTGCTTAAATTTAAGCAATGATCAATTTTATCCATGCTTGAAAACAATTTTAACAGTTTCTGTAGATGAGGAACGTAGAGATAAAACGTGGCTTGTCTACATGCACAAAAGGCAACATACAATCCCAAGGTAGGAGAAACCAGGAAATCCTTTATACACAATAGTGAGGCTGCCTGGAAATAGGACTAAAGCATAAGGCATGGCCAAGCACGTTTACAACATCTGCTGCTAGAAAAAAAAAAAAATCAGGAGCTATAATCAATGCTGTTTCCTCTTAGATACACGTCTTGTGTTGCTCTGTGCACTTTGGTATTTGCTTTACTTTATTATTTGCTCTTCATTATGATCTGTCATCCTTGTAAACCACCAGATAACACCAGTCCATTTAGATGCTATCTACTGTTCTTCCTCTTCCATCTCCGATAGAAGGCTCAAGAAAAAAACCTGCCATGGTGTTTGCAATGAAGAAACAAAACCAACAAGCACCAGATTACAAGGTGGAAAACGCCTTAGTTTATACAGAAAAGTTATTTTCTACAAAGATCTAACAGTTTCAAAACACATCAAGTTATTTTATGGCCTTGCTCACAATCAATTTCCATTCTGTAAGGTAGCATCATTTTATGACAATAGCAGAAGTTAATTGTTCCACTGCTTTGCAAAGAAAAGGAGTCAAAAATCTCTCTACTCTACATACAAGACGAATCTCCACAAAGTGGAGTATACTTATCGGAACTCCACAGAACATTACAGCAGCAGATACTAAAAACTGAATGATAATGAGAAGACTACGTAACTGTTAAAATTATACTCCTTTTAGCAAGCATTCTTTAAGTAAGCATCTTGGCTAAGTATTAGTACATGCCTTATTAGATATTTATGGTTCTCTTGTTCCACTAAGCAACCAGATGCAGCTCTTGCTACATAACAGTTATAACAAAGCAAATTCTCAATGCACTGATACAGTTCAGGAATGGCACCATCACAGTAAGTACTAACTTCCCAGAAGTATTGTGCAGAATATCAGGTGAAACTAAAAGCAGTAAGCACAACTGAGTTTGTATGCCAAAAAGATAATCTTGAGATTTATCGTAATTATGATATTAGTATCAAAAGCCATGAGGACGATGAACTGACACTCTTGCCAGGAAATATCACCTGTGATTACTGACAGAATTTCTGCGAACTATAGACTAGCTGTGACTGGAAAAAACCTCAAAGTAAACCAGTTCACAGTCAGATTTCCTAATTACGAAACTCCAAATGTTTGCCCTGCTAAAAGCAGTTTCATAATCCTATAACTATATATGAAATCAAACACATATTAAAAAGTATGGGAAAAAGTATATTACAAATCCATGGGTTCACTGAAGTACAGTTTGCTATTCCCTAATTCCAAGTTTAACAGCTACTAAAAGCCAAGATATACAGTAGAGAGAAACTTTGCCAGTAAACTGCAAAAATATTGGAATATTATTTAATACACAGTTACTCCAGAAAGTGAGCTTCCTTCTCTAAAGTGACATTAAATTTTCTCACAGAATATATGTTTCTGAGTATTGCAATGGAGGGAGAATTATCTATAGCTTACCAATCTGACTCTCAACCAGCATTCCTCTCAACCAGAGGAATTTGCTGCTGTCCCAGCTGAAGAAGAGCTGCTCAGCAGCTCCTGCACAGGATAAGTGACTTTTAGCATCAGCTCTTGCTCCTACATCACAAACTGAGTGCCACACTCTGAATTTGCTTGTAAGACATTCAGAATGGGTTCTGATGTAAGATGCATTTACACCTATCAAAATACAATAAGATCCCCTGCAAGACTTCCACAAAAAGAAAACTGTTCTTTCTGCAGGATATCACAGTAAGTATCCACTGAAGCCAGAGGTTTCAAGAAGACTGAAGACGACAGCCATGATTTAAAAATATCAATGTGTCACTTTGTCACAAAAAAGCAATATAATTTTAGAGTTAACCACGTTCAGAAATCAAGTGCTTCACATGCAAATTGATATCCAAACAATTCACCTGAATGTCTCATTCTTCTGCACCTTCACCGTTCTTCAATCTCCTCCCTACTAAAACATTTGCTCTATGTAAATGAGTTGCTATCAACAAGTCTGAAAGAAGCTATTATCCATTTGCAAAGTAAAAGCAGCAGCATCAGGTCAGTTGTCTGAGATTGCTTTTATTTCCACAAAGGCATACAGCTGCCCTTCATGCATTCAGTGGTATAGCATCGGTTATTTGATTTATTTGAGTGGCCCACAGCAAAAAAAACCTTCACAATGAAGTTAAGATTTCATCCATTTTCTCTTCTTTCTACCTTAAAAAAACTTCTAAGTCAACTGTTACAACTAAATCATCAGCTTTACTGCTTCTGAAATAGCCATAATAAAATTCTGATGGAGGTAATAGCAATAATGTCATAAATTACAGTTAAAAATAACCAGATGAGCAGAACTCCTCTGATAAGTATCCCACAGGTTTTTATATGACAAATCTTGAATATACTCTGTGTTAAGTACACTAACTGAACTCAAAAACTTCTGTTCTGTTGAATATTGCATATACACAAGAACACTACAGGATACAATGCAGACAATTTCTCTAACAGCACCGGCCTCAAACTTTTTCATTCTACCATAACACAAAGAAACTGACTGCAAAGCATATTTATAATTGCAGAGAATATTCCTTTTTATGCAAAGATAAAACAAGACTAACTAGCACTAATTTCAACTTAAATGATCTGTGTTATAATCAGCTCACGTAACTGACAATAATGTCAAGAGCAACATCTATTATAAAGGCTGACTGTATACTGTATCTGCCAGAACTCTCATACTCAGAGGAACAGTTAAAAGATTACAAAGAGAAGAAAGGGGTACAAACACCTATGCAACACTGTTTCTGGCCTGACTGCTGCTAACCTTGTCTCACTCTGGCCACCTTAAACTTGAAAAAAAAACAAAACACAACCTTAGATTAGAAAAATACATAGTCAAGTGAGAAGACGAGAAAACCTCCTTTCAGGATCCACAGCAAACACATACTAATGGAGGATATGACTCTACACAGAGGAAACAGAGGAGGGAAGTGGAGAAGCACACACAAACAGGAACAAAAAATAAGACAGAAATAGGGAGGGGGCAGACAAAGAAAAAACAAGGAAGAGAAGAGTCAATATAGACTGGCTCAAAGGTTAAGAACAGCAGAGAAACGTGAACCAAATACTCTCTAATCACCAGAAAACATGAATGTCCATTTTTGAAGTTTCCACCACCTGATCGCCTGAATTCCTGTGACACATCTAATTGCCATGAAATATAGCAGACAAGTTACACAGCATGCCTGCCTTTTGCATCATTGCAGGAGAATTGGTTAAGAAACCATAACACACTTTGCCCATTCTGTGATACACTTGGACAACTCTTCGCATGAATACTACAAAGCTGTCACAAAGAGAGGCCATGACAGAGGTGACATAATATGTAGCACCATATTAATTATATTTATCTATTAATTTTTATTTTTGTATGATTATAATACAATAATAAATATATGTATAGATATGATTATAAATACGCATATATAGGAACACAGATGCTTGACTGTGTGTTGCAGATAAGGAACTGCTGTACCCAATTTCCTAGTGAAACAGAAAAGATACCTTAAAATATGGCAAGTCCACCACTATTTATACGCCTAAATAGATAGAACCAGATGTTGTATGTACATCATATAAAACTCCAGATCAAACTTTTAAAAATGTCTGTATACAGAGATATCTCCCCAGAAAGTCTGTTGAGGGATAAGCGGAGATAATTTTCATCTTAAAATAACTGATGAATGTGACCCTAGCAGAAAAAAATTGTCTTGCACAAACAAAAATCTAGCATTAAGGTGTTCCCTTTTCACTCCTTCACTGAAACAGAAATTTAATTTTACCTTGTATTCAGACTTCTCTGTAACAAATATTAACAACCTACAGGTAAGTCTGGTGAAAGGAAAGCTGTGTTTTCCTAAGCAAGTTCTATACCTGAGCTACCAGAGAGGGAAATCTTGGTAGTATAGGAAAATGTTTGATTAATCAACACCCAGACAGAGCTGTAGGTGCCCTGTTTGTGGAACTGCTTCAATGGCAAACCTCCGCATGGAAGTCTACATACTTAAGACACTCTTGTACTCTAATCGCAGGTCGTAAACAGGAAAAACAATATAGATAATGGAAAGATCAGAACATGAATAGAATTGTTCATCTTAATGCACTAATGCATTCCTGACAAAAGTATTGTACAGCTTCAAAGGACTTGAACAGTATCCAACAGTTTTCCTTAATACAAGCTTTGGAGTATCCTCTTCCATACAAAGAGCCTGGCACTAAATCAGGTGTTTTAATATAAAAAAAGGCATGCTAAGAAACTACATCAGTAAAAGGACAGCAACCAATACCGAACTTTTCCCCCAAATGATACTGACTTCAATTTCCCACTGTAAATAACTTCTGTGCTTTTCTGTGTGCTCCAGCTAGAGCATAGGATTGGAAACCGATTTCTCTGACATTTCAATAGCCTCCGTATTAGAAGCTTTATGAATTTCAGTCACTCTGCTACATATCAGCATGAATAGATTCTAAAGACCATGCTTTGCCTCTCTTTTAAAACACGTTATGACTTCAGTAGGTCACGGAAAACTGTATTTGCAGTATGGTTTGATTATTCCCTGACACTGTATGCACAGACAGGCTGTCAGTAGTCGGCCACGTTTGTTTGTTTCTGTTGGGCTGGTACCAGGCCAGAAAATTTCAGAGCCAGAAGATAAGATTAACACAATTCCTGGCTGAGGCATGCATGACTTTTTATGAATAGCTGAGTACAAAAAGACCAATTTTCTGATGATGCAGCTAAAGTCCTCTGTCCGTAATCATGAGTTTTACCACGAAAACATTAAACAAATCTGTCGCTCTATAAATCTGGGCTTACAGGAGAAAATTAAAAGGAAAGAGGTCCTTCACTAGTAGCCAGTCTTTCTCCAGTTGACTCTGCATGGCTGTCTGATGGTAAAAGTTATGAGCAAATTTCACTTTCATCGAATCAAGCTACAGGGAAAAAAAACTGAATACAAGGTAAATGAATGAAGTGCATTTCCTGAAACTTTCAGGAGTAGTAAAATAAGTAACTTTTCAAGACTTTTCAGGATAGTCTATGCTCACAATTTCAGTTTTTAAAATATTTTATTTTTGTTCTACACCAAGATTATTCTTCCAAATGTGAGGCATGTTAAACACTTGAAACAATCAGTACACATCTCTAAAGCCAGACCATAATCATGCTGATCTGCCTCCATTAAGGCTGGTAGGATAAACTGCTCTGATTTCATTTCCTTTTGAGGAAGCTATCCTTATAATCCTGCTTTAGAGAAAGAAAAAAAAAAAACAGGCCTCAAAGACAGTTCAAAGCTAAAGCAGTTACTAACTCATTCTGTTCTTCAAGATGTTTGGATTATTTTACTTTGCTAAAACAAGACGATGCTGTCCAGCATCTCAAGGTAGGTGCGTTCTCTAAACGTGACACTCTTTTCTGTTGTGTCAGATCTCTACTTTCTTAGGTGTTAGGCTGGTGGATAACTTGGTAAAACAGTAGCAAAAGAACTGCTTGAAACATTCCTTACACTACTCTAAAATTTGTGCTGCGCTCAGTGTTATCCACTGTCACAAGAATACAATAATGGAAGAGAGAACCAATAGTTTCAGTAGTTGCAGATGCAAGCTACCAGAGCTTAAAAATCTTTCACTTGATATGGGTTACTGGTGTAATAGCTTAAATGCTGCAGCAAAGAAGGAAACACAGTATCAAGCTAGTTCTTTAACCAACCTCGCAATTTCTTTACTTTTCTAAAGTGGCAGCATGCATATGTTTTCCAGAGCAAAACAACATGGAACATACCCAGCTGTTTACTCAGATATAAAGAATTAGAATCTGAAACACAGGTCTCTTGGTCTAACTCCCTGGAGTCTTAGAAGAGCATCATTTGCTGAGGACACAGATGAAAAAATATCACTGCTGTAACTGCCCACAAATCTAGTATGGTCCTGTCTACAGCAGAAGCCTAAGCATCAGGAAAATGTAAGGTTTAAAATAATTTGCAGTCACCTCTCATCAGCCAAACACACTGCCACCACAGTATTCCCCTGCAGCCAAGAACCAACAGACAATGTCTGCCAGAGAAACAAGCAGCATGAATCACATAATTGCTTGAGTTGAAAGGCCACCTAGTTTCAACCCCGCTGCCATGGGCAGAGTTGCAACTATCCAGAGATCAAGCTGCCCAAGGGCCCCAACCAACCTGGCCTTGAACTTCTAGTGATGGGGCACCCACAGCTTCTTAGGACAACCTGTTCCACTGCCTCACCATCTGCTGGGTAAAGAATTTCTTCCTCACGTCTAATCTAAATCTACCTTCTTTTAGCTTGACACCATTTATCTCTTGTCCTATCACTTATACATCTGTAGATTTCAGAAGCAAAAAAGAGTTGAAAGCAAAAATTTGTAAAATTAACATCATAACCTGATGTTTTGATTCTGAAATCACAGTGTGAATAATCACACCCCCTACTTAACCAAACAGCAATGACTTCTTCAGACTTCAGACCCACTAATTCTCCTCTGTTGTGTGAACAGCTTATCCTTCTTACCATATATTTTGCCTGATTTTCAAGTTAATTCAAAAAGTTTCACAATGACTTTGACAATTTGTTAAGAAAACATAAGCAGAACTCTCTACATACATGCCCAAATACAGGATACCAGTTACTCTGACTGATAATTTGTCATGTTTCCACAACCAATCATTCACTTTAATCAGAACAATTTTCCACATACTTAATCAGGGAGACAGAAAGAAAAGTACTCTACTGAGTCACTGTCTTAACACTCAACACATTTCCAAATACGCATAAGAGTAAAGACATGCTTCATGCAGTTATACACGCTCAGATCAACTGATCCCAAAAAAACCCAGTATGTACAAAAAAAAAAACGGGCATATGTTTAAGCTCAAACACTGTACTATGGACTATTCCTTTATATCAAAATATTTACTACATACATAACAGCTGTCAAAAGTTAAACACTGTCAAGAATCATAACATGCATTTTTAAATTGGATTCAGGGTGAGAATTTTTAATAATGAATAATTTTAATAACATAATACGGCAAACAACTATTAAAATTCAAATGATTACCTTTGACTTTCAAATGAAAGGAATACTGAACATCCAAAGGTTTTTATTTTCTCTCTAGCATGGGTTATCACAACTGAGAGCAAAAAATGAACGAACAAAAGCCCCACAACAAAATCCCAGAAAAGGAGATGGGCTTTTGCTGTTGTTGAGCTCTGGAAACATTACACATTGAAAGAAGTGAGCAATAGCTACAAAACAATATTTAATTTGAAGAATTAAGTTTTGGAATGAAAAAACCCTTTGTCTCAGCAAGTACTTATCAGCATACAAAACTATAGCGCAAACTATCAACTGAATTAGGTGCTTGCACAAGAGCCAACTATCACAAAGGAAGTCTGGTCTGACTGTTTCATAATAACTTCAATACAACAATTCTGGAAAGAGAATTTGCTTCTCCTTTTTCCTGTATGCTTGCTCCTCCCAATGCACAAGAATTCTGAGGATCAAATAGTGAACTGATTATTAAACTGACTCCTAAAGCAAAGCTTTTATTTACAAACACCAAACGCTAGGTGGATCAGCTCCCTCATTAATCTCAAAAGCACATGAAACCTTGTGCAAGAATAGATACAAAACGTTGGGCCAGAGGCAGGCAGCCATGTGCGAGAGGAGTGGCACACCAAAACGATCATGAGGAGATCTGGCCAGGAGTATCTCAGAAGCAGACTCCTCCTTTAGGTAAGACAGAAAGCAGGGCAACAAATGAGACTATTTCGTTATTAGATCCACAAAAGCCACACATCTCTGACCCCTTGTAGCAGTTTTCTGTCCATTTGGGACACAGACACCTCACAGTTGCTGTAGGCTTTGAAGAGACTGATGTGACTGGTTATGCTAGTGTTTTAGACGCTAGAGAAAACTGATAACTAGAAATCTTATTTACAAGGTTAAGCGATAGAGCAGACAGTATCCTGTGACATCCAAATGACCTACATTCAAGCAAGCCAGGAACCCAAGCTTGCAGAGGGGCTGATTGCTTCCGGCTTCCCTGAAAACTTTCTGTTCCAAGTGATCATTTTCTTTTGTTTGCAAGAATCAGGAAGAGCTATGACCACAATAAAAATAAAGCTAAGAACTATCTAACCAGGTGAATTTAGAAGGAAGTAAGCAAAACTCACAGAACAGAAGATAGTTTACACCAGGGGACAAACTATACAAACTACCTATATATCGCTGAAAAAGCGTTAGCATTTTTATGTTGAATCTTGAGTCATGAAAGAATTAAACACCTGAAACATGTTTGCAATCCTCACATATCACTCCTGAAGAGATACTCAAATAGCAAACGTTAAAATTACATTAAAACATTCAGGAATTATTCATCATGTCTAACTCATTTCATAAAACTAACAAATTACATATGTTTAATAATAATCTACTGTAATTGAATCCTCAAGTTTGCTCCTTATTAAACTCATTTCATTTTTAAGCTTTTTTTTTTCTTCATAGTCACCAATTCAAGTAACAGTCACAGGAACTCTAGTTGAACACTGTTCAATATACTTGCAATTTAACTATTTTACTACTTTCTTACGACATTGCTGAAATAATCACAACAATTCCAACAAATGAGTACCTGTCTACTGAACAGCCATTCTGTCATGCTGTATGCGCACACCATCAGGTAACCAAGCAACTAGGATATTCAAACTAGATAACAGAAGGCCATCACTACTTATGAACAAATAATCAAAAGCATCATGGTTGTTTTTTTCATTGCCTGCAATCTCTTACAGTTTAATAATAATTAAGATTATTTAGAATTATATAACATGTTTACATAATTCACATATTTTACAATACTTAGAAATAATTTGCCCAACACATTTAACATTGGAAAAAAAAAAAAAGACAGGAGAAAAAGATTCCAGAAAAACAAAACACCAACCCAACAACAACAAAATAAACAGGAAAAGAGACCAAAAGCCTTTTTTGTGAATCTACGTGCATTCGCCCCCAAAGCATGTGGAATTCTCATTTTCTGAACAGACTAAATAGCCTGTGCCATAAATAGTTTCACTTAAAAATGAGTGCAGCTTACGTAAGCATGTGGCACTCACCATAAGCATTTTTACTGATAGCAACAACAGCGGCCAAAAAAAAAGTATATAAACATAGTTCAGAAAATAGCATCTAAATATTAACTCAAAATACCAGGAGGGTTTACTATAAACTGCTACTGACAAATCTTAAACAAACATTCTGCAAATGGACAAGAGGATACAATTATCAAAGGCTGTACCAATGGTCATGCTCAACAGAGTTTATTCCAAGTAACCCCGAAACAGAAATTCACCACCGTTATGAAATATCAGCTTTCATTGCTTAGATGTCCGTACTCCCCAAATCTTATAACCTACCACATAATGAAAGAATAAGAACAAGAGTTACTAAAATGTTCGAGTCAGAACTACTTTTCCTTCCTCCTCAAAGACCACAATAAATACTTAAGCCCTTTTTTCCTCTTTCTATCAATTCTTTCATACCTTTCAAAACCTATGAGATATTAAGGCAATTCTTCAGACTTCTTTACAAAAAAAAAAAACAAACGGGACTAAACAAAGTATCATGTAGACTTTAAAAGGAATGTAGTGGGGAAAAAGAGCAGCTAAGGACTTATTTAGTTTTGTTTTAAACAGAATTCACGCAAGAATAGCATTACAAAATCTTTTGATACTTTCCTATCAGTACCTTAACACCACCTCCCCTCCGTCCAGTTCTTACAAATATTAAGTCCATAAACAGCAATACCCATGGGAACTGTTTCAATCAGTCCAAGACTGGCAATAAAAAAAAATAAATAAGCTTTTCCTCTCAGTCTTGAAAAAGAAATAATCATGCAGAATGTCCTCTTTGAGAAGATAAAAATTACTTACAATACAAGAAAAGAAGGTGCATTTCTCCTATCTTTTCAGTTGTTTCCAACAGGGGAATCATCCATCAGACACTAGCAACCTGGCTAATGATGCTAATTCTTGACCTCCTGCTAAGAGCCACACGTGAGAACAAACTGCACCAGGACTTCTGCAAATGAGCACAGACCTGAGTTGCATACATACTGTAAGCTGCCATCTCCCTACGCTGATCACATCTTGGGTAACATATGCTCTTCAGAGACCTGTCACACATTTTTTGTTACAACTTTTAGAGGAAGCGGTCTCAGTTAGGGAAAAAAGCAGCCTTCAAGTGACTGAGTGTTCCTCCAGAAACAGAAGTGTTGTTTGTCAGAGTGCTAGCAATGTCTGTGTTGTTGGTTCTAGCATCTTCCTGAGCAACGACAGGATAGACAGAGTGGTGAAGATCCCTCAACATCCACATCAGTATGGGGAGATGTTACACACTCAGTGGTACTAAAAACATCAAGGATTGCTCCAAACTTGCTAAGACCAAGTTTCATCATTGTAGTTGGTAAACTTGATGAATTAGTGACTTCTGTAAAGGATGACTTTATCTCCCCTCATGGAACTCTTCCTCCTAGACAAAACTCTGGTTTCAACACAGCTTCGCTGATTTTCTGACCCTTTAATTTCTCTCTCTCTCCTCTTTTCCCAAATACAGTAGAAGGCCACTTCTGAAGACTGATAAAAAAACCTGATCTTACTTAGGTCTCTTAGGCCTAAGGCTATCTTCAGCCTTGTTCACCTCAGCTCCCAAATCTGAAAAAGGATTGGCAGGTGGAACATTTACTTGACTCAGAACTTTCTTTAAAGCAAAAGAAGCATTTGCTCTATCTAGCAAGGGCTTCAAAAGCAAAGTAGATTTTATTTTAGAGGGTCACTCTGACATTTTATGTTATTCCACTGCAAAAGATAAGCTAGATACTTATTTCTTACAGACCTCTCTTCCTTTAAACTGGATATTCCAAGAAAGCAAATAAACAAAAGAAAAAAACACAAAAGGAATCTAGACATGAACAGAGATTCATCTCACTGTCACTACCTGTTAGTGGAATGGGTACACATTGAAGGTTAGTATCTCCAATACAGAAGTAAAAGAAACTGCAAAACTACATACATCAACCTAATGAGTTACTCAAAAGCTCATAAACTCAGAAGGCATGAAACAGTTGCAGACAAACAGTGAAACCTGTTTTGAAATACCTGTACTGATCACTGCTGCTTATGAAAAAAATAATAGTAAGGAAACTTCTATGATCACATTTTTCACAATGCTGTCATAACAGCAGGAAACAAAGCAGAGATCATCACTAAAAGAACTGTTGCCCAATACTGCCCACTTGAAACTTATTGTGGGCTACAAACTCAAGCCCATCTACAAAAACATAACAATATTTCTTTTTAAAAATCTAAGTGTTCTGAGTTCAACTAAAACACATAGTCAACAATCCCAAGGTTACTAAAGTCACATCTGTACACCATCAGATCACCCAGAAGAAAAAAACTGATTTTGTACAAGTGGAATTTTTGTAAAATTGCTAAGGAAAAAATAAAAAAAAAAAAAAAGGAGGTTTTAATGCCTTCAAGGCATCAGTGGGAAGAAAGATGATATTTGACACAGAAATGTTTGTTAGTAAAAACTTATCCTATTAACCTTTTTTTGAACAATTGTGAAAGAACAGTGAAACTGTACAGAATGAACACTTTGCCTTAACTGTATATGTCACTTTTGATCTGATGATAGCAGTATTACAGTGAGAATCACTATTCCATTGGGACAATCTTAAGAGTTTCAGGAAAGAAAAACACGCACATTTCAACAGCAATGTTCTAGTACTCAGCCCACTGCTTCTGCAAGCTCATCTTCAAGAACACGCATGCGAAAGGCAAATTTTAAGTTCCTTTCAGAACTTGCACAAAATCCAGGCAAAGAAAGAACAATTCTCTATGCTTTCATGTACTATAATTTATTGCATGCTCATTACAAAAAAAAAAAAATTATAACAAGCAAGAAAACAAATCCCTGATTCTTCCAAGTGTTAGGAGTAAACATTCATGCTTGAGTTAAGCCAAAGAATACAAGCTCCCCACAGAACAAAAAGAATCATACTTGAGGTTTTATACACAGTGTGACAAATTCAGTGACATACGAAGAATAAGAGAAGCCTTTCACAAGCTATTTTCAGTAGCCTAAGACGCTGTAAACCAGTAGAGATTTCTTTAACAGATGAGACTTCAGGACAAATACCTCCAAATATAACCAAGGAATGGAAAAAAAGGAAAGCTGAAACACACAACCAGATTAAAACACTAGGACGGCTGCGGATCTCCTTATCAAATTTGAACAGTCAATACTGAAAACATTTTAGGAAAGTATCCATATCTTTTCTGCCACAATACATGAGACAAATGCTGACAGTATTAGATATTTTTTTCTAAAAGTATCCTTAACTAAATCATTATTTCACAGAAACCAATTCACTTCTCAAATTAATATACACTTCAGCGGACATACAGTTTTATTTCACTGCAAGCATTTCATTAAAGCATATTGACTGTGGAACATTATTGACTGAATGTAATCAGCCAAAAAATGTTTTTAAGAAAATATTCTCAATTATCCATCAGCAAGGAAACATGTCAGTAGCAAAACATGCATACTCTAGCTGTGATAGGATACTGAACACTGCTGTAGCACAATAACCTTTAACTCCATCTCTTTACTGTTTGCTTACTGCTTTATACAATCTCTGAAAAGAGTAAAAGGAGAAGCAATTTTCCTTATAAAAGAGTTAGGTCAGGACACAATCTCGTAATACATTAAAGATGCTTTTCAAACACCACTACTTCAAATTCAGGCCCCGAGAAAATAAAGCACACTGGAATCCAAGAACAATTGCTTCTTAAGAACAAAAAGCTGTACTACATAAACTTAATGGAGATTAAATTCTTCACTTTAATACTATACCAATATGTTGGCTGTTACAAAACAGCACTTGAGGCGGGAGAAACATTTGAAGTAATAATCAAGGAGATGCACGAACACTGAAACGTTAAGCCCACTCTGATAAGAAACTGAGACTCACCTTGTGTGATCTATCAAGTACAGCTTATCTTTAAAGAGAGAAAAAGAATAAATATTAAGAACTCCCTGACCATCTTGATTTGTATGGTTTATTAGCAACATTACAGCTTGTCTCATCATCTTATTACATACTGACTTTTGCCAGATGATTACAGCTTCTCATGTCAATAAAAAGGTTCGGCATCCATGAGTCTTCTGGATATTGATACTACAGTGCCATCTTTTAAGCACTGACTGACACAGCACAGAAGTTGCTGACAGATTATGTACCTCCCCAGAATAAGAGATCATAAAGGACATTTTATCCCACAAAACCTTCTACCAGAGCAGCATCAGGTCTAACATCTTGTGACTCAAGCTGAAGACAAATTTGCAAATTGCATGTTTAATTTGAAAGCCTTTCACATGGGTAACTCTGAATGATACTACAAGGCTTAGCAGAATTTAAGAAGCTGTTCTGGAAATGTTTTAAATCAACACCTTTAACATTTGCATAAATGACTCTAAACAAATATTTCTGAACTCTCTCATCTTTCCATTTAGAAGAACGCCTCCGATGTGCAAACCACCACCATGACATTACCACACACACAATCTCAACAATATGATACTTGGTCTTTCACAAGCCAGTTTATATCACCCTTTAAACAATATTTTATTACATTATGTCTCCACAGAAACAAGTAAACAGAAAATCCGCATTACATAGATAACTACCAATTCCCAGTTTAGGGTTTGTTCCTCTCTGTTCGTGTAAAGGCAACAATAAGGACAGGAAAACACTGCAAAACCACAAGTAGCAGATATTTCTACCTCGTAATTTGAAACACCTGCATACAAAAGCAGTCCAAAAGATGCTTATGAAAAAATCTGAGGCTATATACAAACTCTCTCTTAGTTTCACTTTCAGTTTGTCACCTGTCATTCAAATGCAACAAATAAAGTCTTTCACTGTAGATATATTTACTTAAATTTATACATATAGGGACAACTACATACACACCAGACACTGCACCTACTTCAGCTCACAGTAGTGTAAAGAGTGCTGTGTAGATGCTCCTAGAGCAAAATGTGTCATGCTATAGTAGAGTTGGATGACTAAGCAGACATGATAGAAATATGCAAATCTGCATCCAACCAAGAATATTTTTGGGGCTACATATACTATTTTAAATACACACTATAAATCATTACAGGATCAAAATTAGGAGAAAGTATCTACAGCCTAGTTCAACCAAAAACTTACTTTCATTTAAGATCTATGTAGTTTTTGAGAGGTGACAGAGGCAAACTATTACCACATAAGACTAAGAACTGTTTATTATTCTTCTGGAAGAATGTAAAAGAATCATTTACAATCAGAAATGGTTACTCCTCTGCCATTCAGTGGATCTGTATCAGCACAGACGTACTGCCAAAACTACGTGGATAAGAAGGTACGCTTTCACAGCAGCTATTCAACTCATCTTGTCCTCCTCGAGATGATGACTAACAGAAAGGAGCCTCAATGAGATCCAGAAAACAAGAAAAAATGGACACAAACCTCACAATATCCTCTTTACGTTTATCTGCAGTCACCTATATTAAAAGTTGTGACATGAGTCAGATGAAAATAAACCATAAAAGTGTAGTCAACTTACAGAGTGCACCTATCACTCTTACCCATCTCACCGTGCTTAAGACAGAAGATTTAAGATTGAAGACAGACAAACGCTCATTGCATTATCTTCTACTGATATTTGTAAAAATAGATAGATTTTATACAGGAACTGAGACAGCCTATACACACGTTGATACAAGCGGTTGGATTACTCTTCAGATTGCTGCCCACAGCCAACACTAATTCACAGGGCAGGATGAAGGGCTGACTTTAAAAAGTGTTGTGAAATATTTAATTTTTAAGAACTCTGTTCCTCTCTCATTGCTAAGAGGAAATGAATTTGATGTTTCTTCTTTTTGCATGAAATATGCTCACACACAATATACTTGGACAAGGGGCAGAAGAAAGTGCTCTTCTCATGAGTCTGGAAGGAAAAAAATCAAAGCTATCCAAGCAGTTACTGACCTCTGATCATATAGGCTTTCCTGGTAAGTTTTACATATTTTTCTACTAAGCCCTCCGAGAACAGCGGCAATCAAGTGAACCTGCTACAAGCCTATAAATGAACACTTACTATTCCATTTCAATCACAGTAGACATCAGCACTAAAACTAATGGACACCTATCAGTACACCAACAAGAGCGGTCAGTCTATCTACTTTCAGTATCTATTTGAGATGGACAAGGAGGAGAAGAGGAAAAGTGCTGCAGACCTCAAAACAAGTCTCTGGACAGAGCATAGAATCATAGAATCATTTACAGTTGGAAAAGACCACTAAGATCACCTAGTCTGACCGTCAACCCATCACCACCATGCCCACTAATCCATGTCCCTCAGTGCCTCACCTATCCTTTTCCTAAACACTCCCAGGGATGGTGACGCCACCACCTCCCTGGGCAGCCTTTAACAATGTCTCACCACTCTTTCTGAGAAAAATTTTTTCCACATATCCAACTTGAACCTCCTCCAGCATAACTTCAGACCATTACGCCTTGTCCTATCACCGTCACCTGGGAGAAGAGGGCAACCCACACCCCACTACAATCTTCTTTCAGGGGGCTGCAGTTTCCCTGAGCCTCCTCTTCTCCAGACTGAACAATCCCAGTTCCCTAAACCGCTCCCCATCAGACTTGAGCTCCAGACCCCTTACAGCTTCACTGTCCTTCTTTGGACACGTTCCAGGTACTCAACGTCTTTCTTGCAGTGAGGAGCCTAAAACTGCAAAACTGAACAGGGTATTCAAGGTGCGGCCTCACCAGTGCCGAGTACAGAGGGATGGTCGCCCTCCTGGTCTTGCTGAGTACGCTACCATAGCATACTTATGGCCCTGCTACCTCCAGAGCCAAACCACCACCGCAGCAGTATCATCCTGCAGTCAGCCCGTCCAAGAGACAGCAGCACCCTCTTTACCCGCGCTTCCATTTATTTACGCCCCTATACCTCAAGCCGGGAGCAGCCCACGAGCCCCTCGGCCCCTCCTGGAAGCCAACCACCCTCTCGCCCTGGCACGAAGAGCCCCAAAAAAACAAAGCGCAAAGTTTTCCCCGCCGGCTGCGTGGGTGTACGGCAGCCGACGCCGCCACCCGCACCTCCCGGCGCCGCGCCCCAGCGGCCCCGACCCGACCGCCCCCTAACCCAGCCCAGGCCGGGGGCAGCCGCCGGCTCCGGC